>WNYA01003310.1:0-26787 GCA_019512145.1 Engystomops pustulosus | reverse complement strand
TTCAAGGGGGCCGGCAGGCTGCATACTTCAAGGGGGCCGGCAGGCTGTATACATCAAGGGGGCCGGCAGGCTGCATACTTTAAGGGGGCTGGCAGGCTGCATACTTCAAGGGGGCTGGCAGGCTGCATACTTCAGGGGGGCTGGCAGGCTGCATACTTCAAGGGGGCTGGCTGGCTTCTGCAAAGCTGTTCATGGTTGAGTTATATAACAGAATTAATTCTACTAGTGGCCAGGGGCGTAACTAGGAGAGGTAGCAGATTTCTGAATGTGGCACTCTTAAAAATATACATATTACACTCATATTTAAACACACAATTATATACTTATATACATAAACGTACACATTTCTACACTCATAAAAACAGATACACACATATACAGCATATATACATCACATATATATTATATACGTATTATGCTGTACAATGTGCAGCATAATATGTTTATAATTGTATACATCCTCCATTCTTTAGTGTCAGTTCAGATGATGGGTTCCCCTGACACTGCAGGCCCTATGGCTGCCGCCTCTGTAGTTATGGCCCCTGCTAGTGCCCGAAAGCAATCAATAGTTCAGCATTTTTTCCTATGTCTATAGAGACCATTTCAATCTTTATCTAAAAAATGACTGGTTGCTTTAAAATTTTTAAGAAAATAATTGATGCAGAGATTACAGACAAGTATTATTTCGTAATGATTAGTTTATGAAGTACACAGCTACATAATTCTCGGATTGTATTCTGTTTTGATATGCAGCTTTTTACAATATGCTGTAAAAAGGATGATGTATTTGATGGAGGAGGGGGCGTCCCAGCGGAATTATAGAAAGTTCTTCTATGTTTCTGGCTATAAAATCATTGCACTGTTTCATTCCTGACAGGTAAATGGGGGCTGGGATGTAATCAATCCACATTCATTCCTCTGCACCGAGGAGCCTAAATTTTCTCTCTTCTCACATTCTCTGAACCCAATAATTTTACTTCTAAAAATCTCTTGATGGCAAGCGATAAACTGTGCCATATTTTAATGTAGAGAGACGATTGAATGACAATGGCAAAATTTTCTCATAACACGCTTCTCTATTGGTTGCAGACTTTGATATTTTGCAGAGTGTTGTATACACAGTTGTGTCAGACGATTTCTTCTTTTCAGCAGCCGCTGAATATACTCATACCTGGTTTGCTGCATGTATTCATGCATGTGCTAAGCCTGGATATGGTGGGTGTGACAAAGCTGGATTAGTACCAGTGAGTGTGTCTGATGTAACTAGTAACATCAGATGTAGCAGGGTTAAAGGGGTTTTCAAGGATAGTTACATTTATATACTGGGACCCCTGCCAATCAGTTGATCCATCCGAACAGAGCCCAGCTTATCTGTCATTATTTTGGGCACCACAGAGATTGGCAATATCAGATGATAGCTGAGGGGTCCCATGGATAGACCACCATAATCCTGGAAACTTCTGGAAATAGCAGTGCTAACCTTTCCTGTAACAGAGCAGAGTTTGCCATGGTCATAGAGCAGTAATAACCTTTTTTATCACAAAACAATTGCGAAAGTTTGATACATTTTTCCAGAGTTTATTTTACACAGTTGGGTTATCTGGACAAAGCCATACATGATTTGTCAAACAAAGAGCTAATTTTTTTTAATAACATTTTTCTTTACACAGGAATGCAGATTAATTTAATGCAATATCTTAAAACCTACAGTCTAGAAACATTGTACTGTAGGAATAAAACAGCTTTTGAAGGGTTAACTGATAAGCTGAGCATTGCTGTATTTGTAGGCTTATTTGCTGTATAGCCAGGCATCCCACAATGAAGATGATGAGAGGGACACGTTTCACCATTGGAGGCACGCATCAGGGTGACTCACTCTGGCACTCTGTGTTCTGCTTCGGATGAAGGGTCATTTTTTACTTATCATATCGTAGAATGGAATCGCACGTGGATCTATTTCTCTGGCAGAAAAGGATATATCACAAGTATGGCATCCCAGGGGATGTTTGTATTAACCACTGCCTTGTTACTTATAAATTATTTAAAGGGAACCTGTTGCCACATTTTCCACAAGCACAGCTAGTGGCAGGTTCCTATAGAGCCCTAGTAACAAACTGACACCCTTCTTTTAGCTAGAAATTGTTTCCCTCAGATTCCCATATATTCAACTTTTACTTGGTATCCAAGGATACCAGGATATCAGGTCGAAGTAGTTGTGGCCTCCTTGGGCTAAATCTAGCAGCTCCTCCCCATGCTTTCTCTTCATGCAGTAACCAGGGTGACAATACCACAGGTCCTTTAGCCTCCTAACATTACCAAACTGTACACCAAGCATATATCTCATGAAATCACATCATATCATTGCACATGCACTGCAGCCTGCATGAAAAGGAGTAGAAGTCCATGCAAGCACATATGGTCAGATATGTGCATGGGGTGCAGTTTACTTATGTTTATAGTTTACTAAAGGACCTGTGATGATGTCACCTTGGACACATGACATTAGACCACACCCCAAATAACTCTATAGATCCCTAGATACAGGTTTACAACTCTAATTCTATGGGGATGGGAGGGAAACAATTTTTATCTAATAGAATGGTGTCAGTTATTAGGGCTCTTTAGGAACCTGTCACTAGCTGTATTTGTGAAAAAATGTGGTGACAGGTTCCCTTTAAGTATATTTTATGTACTAAACAGGTGTATGTATAGGGTTAGCTGGATATGTACTGAGACAGCACATGCTCTCCAAAATAGTAAATGCTTATTTTAAAGGGACCCTGTTTTTTCCTGCATAAACTACTAGCTTCCTCAGGTAGGGTAGGAAATTTTTACTAGAATTTCCTCTTGTATGTGAAAACTTACCCATTTACCTATAAAATAAATCTCCTCTAAATCCATGTGAAATTGAGCAGAGAAGAGACATATTTATCTGTGACGAGTCAAATTGAGGTTGCAGGGGAAGTGTCACTTCAGATGCCTTTATCTTTGGTTCTATAGTACGTAGAAACATGCTGGTGTCATATTAAAGAGTCATTATGCTTGTACAGAAATTGAACAAAGGCAGGAACAGGATTTAATTATTATCTTTCTTATGACACCAAATGTTGCAGGACTGAGGATAGAAGAATCCTTAGCTGCAGCCTCCAGCCTTTACTCAGCTCAGGCAATTATGACTCTTCTCAGTGCCGTAACTAGAGTTAATTTCTAACAGGCGGGGGAAGGTGTGGGAGTTAGGAGAGTTTGGTTGAAAAGATGGCTACCCCTTTTTACACATTAAAAATGATCAGAGTTGATGTAGATAAGTATAAGTACATTGTGGTACAGGGTACAGGGTGAAAACCCTTCTTACATTGTACCCCCTGCCCATTACCTAAACTTTACAGATGCTTACCCCATCCGCATACAACATATGCCCACTGCACACATAAAATATACATACGTATTTACCCCTTAACGGCATGTGACATACTACTACGTTATATGTCTGTTACGGGAGTATGGAGAGGACTCTATACTAGCGCAGCAAGGGCACCACCATACTGGCTTTGTTTATCCCATCATTTGACGTCACCAAGAGCAATGATCGGTTGCCATGACAGCATGGAGTCTTTATAAGACTTCAGGGACTTGTCATTGCTGGAGGTTTGTAACAGTGTGTCACTGGCAAACTTTTACAAATCTATAGTAATTTTTCCATATACTGCGATATGGTAATATGGCAGTATATGGTAGGATCAATCAGACAGCCTAGGGTTATAGTACCCTAGGGGGGTATGAAAAACAGTAATAAATTTTTTTAAAAGTTACAAAAATAAAAATAAATAAACCTACAGGTTCCAATCACCCCTCTTTCCCTACAACTGATATAAAAATAAACAAATAACATCATAAACATGTTAGATATTGCCACTTCCCAAAACTCCTGATCTATGAAACTATGATAAAGGTTATTCCCA
This sequence comes from Engystomops pustulosus, assembly GCA_019512145.1. Taxonomy (NCBI): domain Eukaryota; kingdom Metazoa; phylum Chordata; class Amphibia; order Anura; family Leptodactylidae; genus Engystomops; species Engystomops pustulosus. Next base: position 22,828 of record WNYA01003310.1, on the reverse strand, counting down.
GTGGTGAACCTGTAAGGAAAATAGCACCAAACATCACTTTTTCACCATTTTACAACATAGAAAAAGTTTAATGAAAATTGATCAAAGGTAGTCCAAAATGGTAGAAAAGAAAATGTCCAGCAAAAAATGACACCTCTCACAGCTCTGTACACCAAGTATAAAAAAGTTATTAGCGTCAGAAGATAGCGTAATGAAGACATTTTTTTCACCAATTTCACCGCATTTGGAGTTTTTACCACTTCCCAGTACACAGCATGGAATATTAAATACCGTCACTGGGAAGTAGAATTTGTTATGCAGAAAACAAACCCTTACACAGTTCTTTACATCAAAAAATCAAAATTATTAAAGGTAGGGAGTGAGAAATGAAAGTATGGAGTGGTCCGGCGTTTTGGAGGGCCATATACTGCAGTGTTTGCTAGCTTATTGGTATTTTGCGATAAAGCTAGCGATTTAACACTTCTATCACTAGGGTAGGGCTAGGAAGATGCTTACTTAGGAAGCAGCTCCAAGAGAGTTTATTCTGGGTCACAAATCTTTAAGTACTAATAACCTACACAGACTTACCACCAGGATTTTAGCTGGCATGTGGTTACAATTAAATCAAAGCATTTCAAATTAATTTTGCATTTAAAGCAACACTTAAACACGGGTTGTAACCCTTTCACTACTAACAACTACAGCACAAGCTTCTATAAGAGCACATTAGATTATTTGTTTCACAAGCAATTCTGAGATAACGTCAGGCCTGTTACATCTGCACTTCCAGGTGAAGTCACCTCTACATATGGTCATTACAGAGTGTAATCTCCCTGTCTAAGATTGCTTAGCAGCGCTGTCATGGTCTGGGCCTCAGATTTAACAAATGGACATGTGATTGCTGTAAGGCAGTAGGTTATAATAAGTTGTGAGACAGATGAGGGCAATGAATACATAACAGGGAATCCGGGGATGGCACTGCATGGTGTCGGTTGTTGAACATAGCATTGACACATGTCACATTTCTGTCACCTTCCTCCTAACAACAATCAATTTCCCTTCAGATTACAGGTTTGGACTCAGTTCAATTGCTGCCTGGATAGCTCTCCATGGCCGTCTGACAGCAGCTCACAGGAGCCAAGCTTACAGTGATGAAAATCACGATTCCTGGGTTGTGACGGAGCAAACATTTATCAACCCATAGAGAGAGATTGTGACAAGGCTGGGAGATTCACTGTATACTCCTTCCTGACATCTCCACATAAATGATAGGCTGACGCCTCAGTATTGAGTGTACCCTCATAAACAGCCACTATACATCTCGGTTATATCATCTTTTTCTATATCAGTTATTTTGAGCCAGAATTTGCCATACACACAGAGCAGTTGCAAATTCTTCCACTTTACATAGTATCTGAGTAGTCTCTACCCCTGGATTTAGTTCACAAAAAACTGCTGATTCAAAAAACTGATGAAATTACTGAGATGTGAACTGCCTTTATATTGCAATCACTGGAGGTACTCCAACTGCCGTGTATAACCATCCGAAGAACTGCTCTCCATCCTGACCCTTCATCATTAGTAATTCACTCTTCTCTTACCCTTCATCATTAGTACTGCACTGATCAGAACCCATCAAAACTGGTACTACTACTCTGTCCTGATACCTCCACATTGGTACTGCACTGTTCTCTGAAACGTCATCATCAGTACTGCACTCTATCCTTAACCATCATCACTAGAACAGTACTCTGTTCTGAAACCTCCACGTAGCAGTCTTCCCTGACCCTTTATAATTCAATTCATACTGAACTTAATCATTAGTACTGTACTGCACTCTATTCTTACCCATCATAACTGGTAGATACCTCCACATCGGTACTGCACTCTTCGCTTACAATTTATCATTAGTACTGCACTCTCCACTCACCCTTCATCATTAGTACTGCATTCTATTCTCACCCTTGATTATTAGTACAGTACTGCACTCTATTCTGACCCTTTGTCATTAGTCCTGCATTCTATTCTGACCCTTGATTGTTAGTACTGCACTCTATTCTGACCCTTGATCACTAGTACTGCACTCTATTCTGACCCTTGATCATTAGTACTGATCTCTATTCTGACCCTTGATCATTAGTACTGCACTCTATTCTGACCCTTGATCATTAGTAATGCACTCTGTTCTTACCCTGTATCATTAGTACTGAAATCTATTCTTTATCTTTAGTCATGCACTCTATTCTTGCCCTTCATTATTATTCCAGCACTCTATTCTGACACTACATCTTTAGTCATGCACTATATTCCTACCCTATATTATTAGTACTTCAATCTGTTCTGACACTTTCAGGCTTATTTACTAAGGGTCGCACTTTCGTCGGCCTGTTCGCCTTTTTCAGGATTTGCGCAGCTCTGACAGGTATTTAACGGGGGTTTACGCTGGGATGTGTCGCACGGGATCGGATTTTGGTGCAGCTGTGCTGCCTTTTATGCGACAGAAATCCGGGACGATCCGACTGATTCAGACTGAGCGTGTGATTTAACTTTAAAATTGTGTCGCAAGACAATGCACTTACATGCACCAGGAAGAAGAAGGTGAAATCCATCATGAGCGGGGAAGCGACACATGCAGGATATTGGGCACATGATCTTAGTGAATCGCACCAGAGTCTGTCAATGCACTTTAGGGGAACTCAGTCGGACGGGAAAGTAAATCCCCCCCTTTATCTTTAGTTATGCACCCTATTTATGTTCTTCATCATTGGTACTGCACTCTATTCATGCCCCTCATCATTAGTACTGCACTGCATGTGTCTTCAGCCTTTACCTTGTGTAATGCATTCTATACTAAAACTTCATCATAACTTTTGCACTTTAATTTGAGCCTTAATCATTAGTGCTTACTGTTGAACCCTTAACCCCCTTCTCTTCACCCCCACGAATAGACATTTTTAGCAATTTGTTCAGTAGCATTGAGGTCTACGAATTTTGGTTTAGTTTATTGTTTTTATTCCCAGTAGTACATTCATATAACTTTACAAAGTATTGTTTTTTTTGTCAAAACCTGACGAGACTCTGTTAATCTTGGCACGTTCCCAGGCATATATTCTAATCCAACTACTTTACATATCTCGGTGTTATTTCTCCTGCTGTCGGGTCTCTCAGGTAAGTAAATGCCAGTTGTCCGTCTGGCTCGCCGATGATTTGTGAACCCTCATCTTTGCATCACAGGGGATGGGAGTGGGGATTTCACATGGTAGGTTTCATGAAATATGCAGAGTCCTCTCAGTACTAATTAGCGGATATATAGTCTGCTTTTTATGTACAGGAAGATCCCAGCTGCCCCTTATGTCAGACGAGATGTCAGGTAACAAGGAGGAAAAATAACTCTGAACTTGAGACAAATGAAATATACAATGGGCAAGACATGTTGAAAGGTTCAAACACTTATCCTGTCTTTTATTCAGTAATATGTACAGTGGGTACAGAAAGTATTCAGACCCCTTTAGATTTTTCTCTCTTTGTTTCATTGCGGACAATTGGTAAGATCAAAAAGGTTTTTTTTGCTCATTAATGTACATGCTCCACCCCATTTTAACTGAAAAACTGAAACATATATTTTTGCTAATTTATTAAACAAGAAAAAGTGAAATATCACATGGTCATAAGTATTCATGCCCTTCCCATCTCCTTCTGATACGCCTTGAAATGGTTCTACTGCTTCATTGGAGTCAAGCAGTGTTTAATTAAAATGAATGGACCTCACTGTGCATGTCAGAGCACATGAGAATCATGGGTTCTAAGGAACTGCCCAAGGAGCTCAGAAACAGAATTGTGGCTAGGCACAGATCTAGTTAAGGTTACAAAAGAATTTCTGCAGCACTCAAGGTTCCTAAGAGCACTGTGGCCTCCATAAACCTTACATAGAAGAAGTTTGGGACCACAACTCTTCCTCACCCAGCCAAACTAAGCAATCGTGGAAGGTAAGAGAAGTAAAGAGAACCCCAGTTTCAGAGATGCCGCAGGGAGATGGGAGAAAGTTCTACAAAGTCAACTATCACTGCAGCCCTTCACCAATCGGGGCCCTCCACCATCGGCCAGGAGACCTCACGCGTATGAGGACGCTCGCCGTGTTAGTGAACGGTGTTGCATTAGAGTGGTCAAACCCCACCTCTGAAGCATGTGCATAGCACTTAGTTAACTGTATTATGGGTATAGCGGATAAAAAGGAGGGATTGTGAGGGATGCGGTTACCTAATATTAGTGAAACCCCCCCTCAGATTATACAGCTCTGACAAGGAAGTTGAGATCATCTATTGGGGGAGAATAGTGAACATTTTTCATGTTTCATTTATTAAGAAATTCTACAATTTTTTTTAAAATACTGGTTACAAAGCCTCACCCCCAGCAACCAACTGTTTGTTAAGAAGTATATAGTATAGTCTATAATATTATATTATATTCTAACAGAACAATCTTTCAGTTCCAGCTCTACACACATTCTACTTTCACTTTTAGTTGCATAAAGGGAGATGTGCCTAGCAGAGACTGATAAACCCATACTTATAGAATATTATAGGCCAGTGGTGTAACTAGAGTCCTTTGGCCCGGGGCAAAATTCCCAACAGGGCCCCCTCTCGCTAAACCTTAAAAAACATTAGCCATTAGTAATTATTCCCCCCCCCCCCAAACCAGTAGCCATTAGTTTTATCCTCCCCGACACCAGAAGTCATTAGTTGTATTCCCCCCACCCACACCAGTAGCCATTAATAATACCCCCCCAGTAGCCATTAGTAATAATCCCCCCCAAGTAGCCATAAGTAATCATCCCCCCCAAGTAGCCATTAGTAATAATCCCCCCAACCCACAAGAGTAGTCATTATTAATATCCCTCACCCCACACCAGTAGCCATTAGTAATATACCCTCCACCCCACAACAGTAGCCATTAGTAATATCCCCCCAAGTAGCCATTAGTAATATCCCCCCACCCCACAACAGTAGCCATTAGTAATATCCCCCCCAAGTAACCATTAGTAATATCCTCTGCACCCCACAACAGTAGTCATTAGTAATATCGCACCCCAATTGTAACAGGGCACTCATATATTAAAGAAACACAAAATGATAAACTTACCTTATTACCTCCTCTTCACGCTCTCTCTTCTCTGCTGATCCGGCCCAGGCGACTGTCATGTCGCGACACGTGCCAGGTCATAGACAGACCCAGCGCTGGCGACGTCTGATGACGTCTCTGCCGGGTCACGTGCAAGGTCACAGATAGACAGGTGACATCTGATGACATCTGATGACGCGCCTGCAGGGTTAATCATCATCAATAGGGGACAGAGGGTGAGCGGAGCGGAGGCCTAGCTAGTCAAGAGTTCTGCTTTTGAATTGTGACAGCCACGGGTCCCCCTGATCCTGCGCGCATACCAGGTGCCGAATTATCAGCGCAACACACGGGTCAGATCAGGGCCTCTGTCTGAGAAAGGGCCCAGTCGCAGTCGCACCCCCTGCGACCGCGATCATTACAACCCTGCTATAGGCAATACTGTAGAGCTATATAATATTACCAGTGAAGATGTATTAATATGTCAGTCAGTAACCAATGCAGAGTACAACTAGACTCTTGTGCTGCTCCACATTAATCATTGTGTATTGTGTCTAATGGTGGTTTCACATTGGCGTTTTTTTCACATCAGTGAAATTACATTTTAATTTTTCTTTGCATTCTTCTATAACCCAATTGTAACCAAAATAACCCAGTTTGGCGATCAGTATCTACGTGATGAATAATACAATCCATTAAAGCAGTAAAAAAACAGTTTTCTTCTCCCTGAAACTAAACTTTTATTCTGTGTGAAAGTAAAATGAAGACATAAAACTATGATCGTGTACTAGATATCCAAAAAGAATTAAAATAAAACAAACTAAAGAAAAAATTCATCATTCAGTTTAGTTTATAGGGGTATTCCAATTTGGCAAATTAATGCTATTGTTTAAATGATGAAAAATTATACAATAATCCAATATACTTTCTGTATCAATGCTTGCTGTCATTCTATAGAAAGCTTCTATGTTTACTTCCAGTGGACAGAAATCTGACCATGGTCACACAAGTGTACAGCTCGTTCATTTCACAGAGAGTAATCAGAACTGTGTGATATAACGAGCTGTGCACTCGTGTGACCATGGACAGATTTCTGTCCACTGAAAGTTAACCATGAAGTTTCCTATATAATGACAGCAAACAGAGATCTACTATACATATTATTTGGCAGCCCATTTTATATCCATAGGGAATGAAAAAGAATTGCACTTCCCCTTTCAGCTCCAACTATTCTGGTAGGGCTATCTATAAGATTTTAGAGTGTGTCTGTGAAATCCCATTCATCAAGAATAACTTTTGTGAGGACATTGATGTTTTACAAGAAGGTCTGGTTTGCATGAAATAATCAATGGTATTAACATCTTTAAAGACACCGATTATAATAAACTGTCCAAGATTCAAAGATTACACATTCAATGTGGTGCACCCGACACATTTTTGTCGGACTCTGTATGATAAATGTGTCACACAGTCTGATTGTCCACCGGAACGCCTCTTTATGTGCAGAAATTTGCAACACAAATGAGTCACATGCAAATTTGTCTTCTTAAAAGCCTGTGCATACTCTTTGCACCAGAAAGAACATGCAAAGGGCTTTAGTAAATGTGGGCCACTGTCTGCTCATGGTGACTGAGTGTCATAGACCTCTATGGGAGTCGCAATTTGTGCAGCCAGATCGCGGACCCCAATAGGGTTGTGTGCATATTAGCAGCAAGTATGACATTTCAGTTCTGCTGCCCAGCGTTCAGGACAGTTATTATGGCAGGAAGAGGAGGGACCTGCAACAGGAAATTATGACTCCTCCTGCGCTCTCCCCTCTCCCTGTGTCTGTCAGTGAGACGGGCGGAGAATTTAAAAAAACACACTGGAGGTTGCCATTAGGAAGGACTGAAGGGGTGAGAAACATAAAGTTGTGTATATGTGCATAGAGCAGCATGGGGAGAACAGGGAAAGGCTGAAGCTCTCACTGAAAAGTACAGGTACATATACATGCAGATATATGTCTAATGGAACAGTTTTATTGAAAAGTGGCCAACCCCTTTAATAATATGGATAGTGTTTGGGATGAAGGAGCACTGAAATTGAAACAGAGGATTTAGACACTGGGATAAAGAAGATGGTACAGATGAGGCAAAGATGGGTAAATTAAACACACATTTGTATATGAAAAAGTTGTAGATGGTCTACATTATTTCCATGATATTGAAAACCCAGTTAACGTATTTGTTTGGGTGCAGTGACTAATCTTGGGGTGTGTCTCGTATACATGATGTTCTAACTACAAAGGCTAAAAAGTGAATTTGTGAAATTGTAATACAGAGAGCACATCTTGGCAACCTGTGGCTATGCAGCTGTCGATGAGAAATGGTGAGGGCACTGGGCACTGGTTGCTTACCTTTGATATTGATCATGAAAAGCAAATTAGTCCTTGCTAAACATTCCCATCTGCTATTGGGAGACAGTAATTTAAATGTGGACTCATTTTTTTAAGCCACATAAGTTACAGATGGAGCCAATTAAAGGTCAAAATCAACAGAATATACAGTAAGTGAAACATGTGGCATTATAACCAAGCATCAATAGAGAGGCTGGAAAGTACTATCTAAATCTGCTTTGTTTTACAACTATTTGTTTCTTCTACTTCTCCCCTGTGTCTCAAAGGGGGCCTGTCAGCAGAAATCTACCTAATAACAAAATCAGTACGTTGGTCAAAGAATTGGTTGTAAAACGCTCAGCACTGAAGTCAAGCTCACTCTGCCTCAGAACGACCCCTACACTGTAACTTCATCTAAGACATATGTAACCGCCTCTCCTGAAGTCTGGTGATTGAAGTCAAGCACATATTACAAACACATCTCATTTCAAAATTGATTTTCTGGATGATGCCACCATGCTGGGCCATGAAAGAAACATGATGTCACAACCTGCTAATTTCTCTGTGACTCAGCTTTTAATCTACAGTCTGAATTGTGTTCTAGTGTTGGGCTGCTGATTGAGCCTACCAAGCACAACTTTTTGCATCTTAGTTCTGGACTGGCATGGGTTAACTCACTCTCACTGTCAGAGCTTGGCCCCTGCTCAACTGGAGCAGGATTTCTGACTAACACATAAATATCTAGTGTTTTCTATGTCCCATGCTGGTTAAAGTCATTTTGCCATAGCTCCCAACCGTCCCGATTTTGACGGGACTTTCCCGTTTTTCTTACCTCTGCCCCGTGTCACGGGCAGCTATGAGATTGTCACGGATTCTCCCCCCAGGTCCCGCTGTGTCCCGGCGCTGTGTCCCCATAGTAAATACTTTGAAAGTCTGAACTCACAGTACAGAATGGCTTCTACAGACATCGGGAGGGAATCCTTTTCAGAGAAGTGTCGGCTTTAGCGGAGAGCAGGGACCACGTCATCAGCTTCAGATCAGCATCTGTCCATATATGGTCACTGCATCTCCTAGGGTTCCCCAGAGCAGACATCGGGCAGGGAATCCTTTTCAGAGAGGTGTCGGCTTAGCAGAGAGAGCAGGGACCACGTCATCAGGTTCAGATCAGCATCTGTCCATATATGGTCTCCAGGGCTTCCCCAGACACAAGCTCTTTATATAATTAAATTAAATAAAGTTTTGGCCAGGCTGAGATTCGAACCTGGGACCCTCTGCACTGCAGACAGGAGCTTAACTAACTAAGCTATAAGCCCAGTGATATAGAGCTGTGGATTTTTGGTAACTAAGACATGTTATCTGCTAATGTCACACTGTGACACAGACTAATGCACTGATATATAGAGAGGGATCTTCTCAGAGATTATTATTGTAATTATTGAGACTATTATTATTATTATTATACATTTTATTATTTTTATTATTATGGAGATGATTATTAATAATGGTAAAAATAATAATAATCATCTCAATAATCTCCATAATAATAATAATAATCTCCATAATAATAATAATAGTCTCAATAATTACAATAATCTGAGAAGATCCCTCCCTATATACCATGGCGTTATATAGTCATAGTTCTTAGTTACCAAAATTGTCCACCTTGTTAATCATAGAGGCTATAGCTCAGTTGGTTGAGGCGCTGTGTTATTATTGTACATGGACGCTGCAGGTTCTGGGTTCAAATCCCAATGAGGATAATTTTTTTTTTTTTTATTGAGATGATTTTTATTATTTTAATATGGCTAAAATTTGGGGCGTGGTCAGGGAGTGATTGGGGGTGTGGCTACGCGTGCCGCCATTTTGTCCCTCTTTCCTTTTCACAAATGTTGGGAGGTATGATTTTGCAAGCTCTAGTATCTGTACTAATATTGTTTGCCATACGTATTTCTGGGAATCTGATTATTGGTTTGTTCTGTGACTATCCTTTGGTGACCTTTATTGTTTAACACTTTTATTGTGTTTAACGTGTTTTGTGTCTGCACTGTGGCATGGAAGGGCTGTCTTTGTGGTTGTTCCATATCATATAGAGGCAAGCAGGCAGGGCTATTGGGGGGCTAGAGCGTTGGGTGCATTGTTGTATCTGTTCTCTGATTTGGAAGATGTTAGGTTTATTAGGTCAATTTCTGCTAATAAGTTCCCTTTCACATTCTCTCTCTCTCTCTCTCTCTCTCTCTCTCTCTCTCTCTCTCTATACACTAGCTATAGTGTATGGAATGCCTGTTCTATAAGGCAGAACTTTAAAAAAAATGGAATCAATTCCGTGAGTTGCGGCTCCATCAGACAGCAAAGAAAATTGAATCTTTTTTCCTGGCTTATGATATCTCTCGCTAGACGACATAAAAAATGATATTAGTAAGACTCCTGTAGACAGGCGCTCTACACGCACTTGTTCAGAGCCAGCGGAAATGAATGATTGCTTTTACAGAATGTAGTGAGTAGTACATCCCACCTCTAATACAAGCAGCACGGCACAGACTGGCATTCCTCATGCCGCAGAGCACAGAGTGATCTAGAACACTAGAATCCGTCATACTAGAACTGATGTATTTCTCCACAGATTTGTCACACTGCTTGTAACAGGCTATTAAGTGGAGTCTGTGAAATGGGATTTGTGCAGTGAAATTGGAATCATTTTCCCAGAATCTCTTTTCACCATGTGATATCAACGTGTTGGGAATGCAGCCCTTAACATCTCACCCCTGCACAGCGCCCAGTTGGTGAAGAGGCACACTGCTGACTTAACCCCTTAGGGGCCAGGTCGCTTTTGGACAAAGCATAATTTATTCTTTTGCGTTAGTTTTTGTGTTTTTATGTTTTTTTTTTGTTTAATGAGTTGGTGTTTTTTTCCAAATTATGAAAACTTAAAAGATAGAGTAAAATGGGTCATTGCACAGATAGTACCAGGTAGTGCTAAAGCCTCACCCCCATTCCACCCCATACTACCATCCCATCTTAACTCCCCTCCCCAATCTCCAGCTACTATGCCTACAAAATAGGACAAACATACAGTACACTGCAGGTTTCTCAGGGGTTTCTCCTGTCAGTAGGAGGAAGCTTAAAGGAACACTCCAGTCGTAGATAATTCATAAAATAATGCATGGTGCAGGACCTGGAGGGATGACTCATTTTCATTGTATTCGTAGAACTATGCTCGAACCCAGAGTCATGCTTCTCCCATCAGGCCCTGCATAAGGTATAATTCAATGAATCAGCTGTGACTGGAGTGTTCCTTTAAGTCATCCTAGCTTCCCAACAATATCGTAGTCTAGATACCAAGTAGAATTAACCCCTTAATGACCTGGCTCTTCTTTTTTTTTCATTTCCATTTTTCACTCCCCACCTTCAAAAATCTATAACTTTTTTATTTTTAAACGTAAAGAGCTCTGTGACGGCTTGTTGTCCTTTAGTGGACATACATACATACATACACACACATCCAGCCTTATATATTAGATATGTATTGTCTAGGGAAAATGGGGCGACTATGGCAATGTTTTTATAGTGTAAAGAGAGATTTTTAAATGTTATTGGGAAATATTAATGTTTGTTTATAAATATTTATTAATATTTTGCTTGTGTTTTTTTCATGAGGTGATTTCCACACTCTTTTTATTTAAATTTTTCTTTCATTTACAAGTTTTCATGTATAAATGGGGCATATATACAAGCCACAGTTACAGGGGACAGATGTCTGATCAGAGCTGTACTAGGTCTGATCAGACTCAGGAGTTCTGATTAACCCCTGCCGACCCAGAGATCATGTGACCTCTGGCTCCTGTATACACTGCACTACTTCATCGCTATGCAGTGAAGAAAGGAGAAGGCAGAAACGGTAATAAACTGCTTCTGCCTTCTCCCTAAGGCAGTGATGGCAAACCTTTTAGAGCCTCAGTGCCCAAACTTCAACCAAAAGCCACTTATTTATTGCAAAGTGCCAGCGCAGCAATTTAAGCAGTAATGTATTTCTCCTTGTTCATTGACAACTTTCAATCGTTCAGCCTCCTAAAGACACCAACGCAGTTAAAAGGAGGAGGGCAAATTCGCCTATCATTGTAGGAAGATTCTGTAGGAAGATTCCTTGAGTGCTGTCTGGTGAACTTCATGCTGGGGTGATGGCCTGGGTGCCAACAGAAAGGGCTCAGAGTGCCGCCTCTGGCACCAGTGCCATAGGTTCGCCACCAGTGCCCTAAGGTCTGTGTCAGGCTGTGTCTGACAGAAACTGCAGAGATGTCAAAAGACATATGAAAAGAAGTCCATATGTTCTGAACAAATAGATGCATTTTGAAGCAAAGAACATTTTGAGCAGGGGCACAGCAGCAACAAAATGAGGAATTTGTTCTCGCTTACGAACACATATTTTTCAATAAGATGCAGCTTTGTAGCCCTAGTGGCCATTCAGGGATATATTTGTTTTGGGCATGGTATTATATTATTAGTGGTCTTATGCAACTGACAAATATTTTAAGTCAAATGCCACAATTTCCTTGCAGTGTTTGTCCCACTAGTCATTGCTTAAAGAGGACCTGTCACCCTGGAAAACCCACCCACCAAATGTGCCCCCCATAATCCTCCCCCCAGACCCTTTTTCCCTAGCCATTTTTATTTGAAATTTATGTGCAGTAAATTTATTTAAACCGATCCGACCTCTTACTAAATAAGAGGTCGTATTGTGTATCTGCTGTGCTGGCAGTCGGCCTTATTCATGAGGGGGCGTGCCGACACACCCCCAGCACGCCCCCGCCAACGGTCATATTGTAGGAGAAGCTGGCCAGCAATGTGAGGCAACCAGGTTGCGGCCGCAGCCTCTGTTAGTGTGGCACGACCGCACCGCGGAGAGCCGGCAGCGATGCGATGCGGCCGGCTTCTCCTACAATGTGACCGCTGGCGGAGCGTGCTGGGGGTGTGTCGGCACGCCCCCTAACGAATAAGGCCGACTGCCAGCACACCAGATACACGATCCGACCTCTTATTTAGTAAGAGGTCGGATCGGTTTAAATAAATTTACTGCACATAAATTTCAAATAAAAATGGCTAGGGAAAAAGGGTCTGGGGGGAGGATTATGGGGGGCACATTTGGTGGGTGGGTTTTCCAGGGTGACAGGGTCCTCTTTAACTCAGGCTACCCAATGTTAAGTGGGCTTTATGGAGGTCTATGGACCATAACCAGAAAAGGTAACAATGGGCACTGCTGTCCTGGTGTCTGTCCCGATGTAAATGATGGTGATCCTAGATACAGGTAAATCCTACCTGGACCTGTTGTAACCAAGCACCATTATGTTGTCAAAACCAGGGTCTACTGGAGGCTCCTAGTTGAAGTTTGCATAAGTTGTAGCTGATTAATAGAGAACACAGAATCTAAGAGGTTAATATTAATTTGGCTTATCTTTCTGCAGTCATTGCTTAGAAGTCAGATAATAGTATGGAGGATCAGACGGCTCAGCTTCTGATGTGATTCGAGTGCTCTGCCTGGCTGTGGTAGAACAATCCTGCGCCCATTACCCCTTGTGCTGAAGGAATCAACAAAGCAATCACAATGACAAGTAATCTTTATGCATTGTGGAAAAATACCAGGGACACAACACTTCCCTGTCCTCCTTCCAGCTCATTTCAGGTTTTTGATCCCCTGCTGCCTCTTTGATCTTAATGTATGTATGCTCATTGCTTGTTGAACTCCTGAAATGGCTGCACTCATTCCTGGCCCTTATCAATATTCATTCATTCATAGGGTTGGGTCTTTCTCTGAGGCAAGCGTTCCGTTCTGGGCCTGATTATGGAACAAACTTCGCACTCTGACAAAAGACGGAATAACCAATTAAATCTGAAGTACAGCCAGAGTGGGGAAGAGGGGGTCTTTATTTTTCATAATAGATTTCTACACCTTTGATCCATGAAAATTAACATAGTTCATACTTGAGCGGTTACTTTTGGAGCATATAAGAGATGTTTGATGTATGTCTGGCATAGAAGTGTGCTCAGATCCTGCATAATGCGGGTTGACACATGCAAATTGCACCAATATTCATTAAATGGGTGTCTGTTACATTGGCAGAAAATTGTGATGTCAGTGTAAAGACGCTAAATATATATATATATATACACGCTTCCTATAGTATATTCACTTGTTAATACTGCCCACCTGAAGCGCCCTAAAAGGAGGATGCCCCAAAACGAGTAATGTGACTCAAGGCTATGTTTCATGTGGGATATGACGTTGTTAAAGCGAACCTTTAACCGCTTTTACTTACTGATCCTGGCAGCGCAAATTTTCTTTCCGCCCCCACCCTTCTCAAGTAATCAGTATCATTTTTCCCATCTCTACTGTCGGATGGGTGGAGCTGGGTGGTCTTCTCTAGCCCAGGACCGCCCAACTGATATTAGAGAGCCTAATTAGCATAGATTCATTACCCAAAATGCTAATTAAACAGAATCGACAATTTTTCCCTGTACCTCTGAGATTGGTGAAGGCTAAATGGAAAATTCCAACTCTACAAGAATCAATGGAGCGGCACCTATAAAGGCTGCTTTCACACAAATGGATTTTTTTCCATTTTATGGCACGGTTATCATACAGCCACATTTATTTCAATGGGCAATACTTTCATCCACATGAATGAACGTATTACCCTTTGTGCCATACCGTTGATGGGAAAAAGATAGAGCTTGCTGTATGTTTTGCCATACATATGGCCGTGCTGTACTCCTCCCTACAGAGAGACGAGGGGAGAGCGCTGCTTCTCTTCAGCGTATGGGTTTAAGCCCCTGTTGTTTTTGTAATGCTTTACAAATAAAAGAATAGAAGTGTAGAAGTGTATGGCACCCAGTCAAAGTGCAGTGAGCACGTGGTCTATTAAATGAAATACCGTATATACTTGTGCATAAGCCTATTTTTTCAGCACAAAAAATGTGCTGAAAAACATCCCCTCGGCTTATACACGAGTCAATACATACTTAAAAAATACTTAAAAAATAATAAACTTATATACTCAACCTCCGGTGGCCCCGATGTGCAGCGCTGCTCCCCCGCGGGTCCTCTTCTGGCTTCCGCGCCTGCCTTCTGTCTTCTGTAACATCGTGCTGGGCACCGCCATGTTTTTCTCCCGGGCGGCGCCTAGTATGACATCAGCAGCAGCATGTCATACTATGCGCTGGCCCGGGAGAGAGCAATGGCGGCGCCCAGCACAATCTGACAGAAGACAGGCGCGGAAGCGAGAAGACGAGTCGAGCGGACATGGGGGGAGCAGCGCTGCACATCGGGGCCACTGGAGGGTGAGTATATAAGTTTATTATTTCTTTTTAATGATGGGCTGGGGTGTATACTACTGGGGGCATGCTGAGGTGGCTGTATACTACTGGGGGCAGGCTGTATACTACTGGGGGCAGGCTGTATACTACTGGGGGCAGGCTGAGGTGGCTGTATACTACTTGGGGGAGGCTGGGCTGGCTGTATACTACTGGGGGAAGGCTGGGGTAGCTGTATACTACTGGGGGCAGGCTAATGTGGCTGTATACTACTGGGTTGGCTGTATACAGTACAGGGGCAGGCTGGGGTGGCTGTATTCTACTGGGGGCAGGCTATATAATACTGGGGCCAAGCTGAGGTGGCTGTATACTACTGGAGGCAGGCTGTATACAACTGGGGGAAGGCTGTATACAACTGGGGGCAGGCTGAGATGGCTGTATACTACTGGGGCAGGCTGGGCAGGCTGTATACTACTGGGGGCAGGCTGAGGTGGCTGTATACTACTGGGGTGGATGTATACTACAGGGGGCAGGCTGGGGTGGCTGTATACTACTGAGGCAGGCTGTATACTACTGGGGGCAAGCTGGGCTGGCTTTATACTACTGGAGGCAGGCTGGGGTGGCTGTATACTACTGGGGGCAGACTATACTACTGGGGGCAGGCTGTATACTACTGGGTACAGGCTGTATACTACTGGGGGCAGGCTGTATACTACTGGGGGCAGGCTGGGCTGGCTGTATACTACTGGGGGCAAGTTGGGCTGGCTGTATACTACTGGGGGCAGGCTGTATACTATATGGGGCTAGCTGGCTATATACTGGGGGGGTCTGTGACCAATGCATTTCCCACCCTCAGCTTATACTCGAGTCAATAGGTTTTCCTAGTTTTTGGTGGTAAAATTAGGGGTCTCGGCTTATACTCGGGTCGGCTTATACTCAAGTATATACAGTATTTGTCTATTAAATGAACTAGGACGTACAGATTCGAAGGCTATAATGAAAATAAATATGTGATGATAAAAAAACACTGGTGATAATAAGAGATACAAAACATAAATAAAGTTAATGTCACTTCACAAAAGCAGCAACCCACCCACAAGTTTCCTATTAGAATGAAACAATAAGTGAATAATACTTAATGGTGCATTAATTATACCATTTATTGTAGCGTAGGTGGTAGCACATTGATGTAATACAATCCACAAAATCCTTTACATCATCATTGAAATGCATCAATGTAATACAATACACATAAGATAGTATGACTTATCTTCCAATTATCACACATTATCACACAAAATTACAGTTGATATTATCTATACCGGTATCACAATATTTGATCAATAATCTAGGAAGGTAATCTAGGTAACTTCCTTTTTTGATTTAGAAACCATCAGCATATCTTGTCTTCCAAAACTCAGACCAAGTACTACAGTACTTAGATGTAGTTACCATATATATATATTTCCACCGGAAAATTCTACTGGAATAAAAAAAATCTCACTTTCAGGTGGTAGCAAATGCTGTAGTCAGACTAAGCGTGGTTTCACATCAGCGTTTTTTTTCTTCACATCAGTGATTTTTCACTGAACCCATTTTGGCTTATGGACACATACAGATTGGTTTTACTGCTCCAACTTGGTACAAATTAAGCTTAAAGGAAACCTACCACTTCGGATAGGGCTTATAAGCAGCACTGGTGCCGGCTGGTCAGCTGGTGCCGGCACTTATCTTCGTTTTGTTTTTAAAATGTTTTAAAGCGTTTTAACACTTTATAAATCTTTATATCTGAACTAGTTTCGCCGCACCGAGGTCCGTGCTCGGCGCAGCATGCGCGCTACCACTACCTTTTCAGATGCACGAACGGTTGCGCGCATGGTGCGCCGAGCGCGGACCTCGGGGAAGCTAGTTTGGATATAAACATTAATAAAGTGTTAAAATGCTTTAAAACAGTTTAAAAACATATCGAAGATAAGTGCCGGCACCAGCTCCCCCTGAGCTAGTGCACGGCATGTGCTGCTTATAAGCCTTATCCCAAGTGGAAGGTTTCCTTTAAGTACAAACCTACAGAACTAAACTTGTGCATCACCTCTAAGATTTCACCTGTGAGTGCTTGTTGAAATGACTCCATTCTTCAGTCCAAAGAATCACCTTCCTGTAGGTACAAATATGAAAAAAGATTTAAAAATCTAGCACCTTAGTAGCTGGCTAGCTGGCTCTAAGAATTCCCTCTGCGAGGGGTATGTGTTTTGCTGTGACCTATTGTAAGGCCCCATTCTGTTTTCCTTTAATAAAATTTAGTTGAAACAAGCAATATGTGCTTGGGTAAAAAAAACACCCATCCGTTTTTCTCATATTCAATTTGGAGTGCAGTCTCATTTTTTTTGGAGTACTGTACAATTGCCTGGCGTGTCAAGACCAGTTTTGGATCAGTTTGCACAAAGTTTTTTTGCTAATGCTTTGGGCTGGATTTCTAATGTTTTAATTTGTGACGTGGGTGAAGAATTTGTGGAATAAAAATCACTGACGGTTGCAGTGCAAATGCACTACAAACAGCTACATGGACAAGAAGTGATCATTTAAGGAAAATGTTCTTACCAAACATAAGAGATTGGGGCCAAATATTCCAATAGTTCAGAGTTTGGAGAGTTATAAGGATGTTTCAGAAGTTGATTTTTTTTGTGCACCAATAAATGTGAATTCCTGAATTCCAAAAATATGACCTAGTGCCTTTTTAGGAGCAAAAATTTATATAAGACACTGGGGCAGATTTACTTACCCGGTCCTGTCGCGATCCAGCGTTGCGCTCTCTGTGGAGGATTCGGGTCTTCCGGCGATTCACTAAGGTAGTGCGCCCGATGTCCACCAGGTGTCGCTGCTGCGCTGAAGTCCGTTGGAGTTCACTGGAGTTCATGATCCGCTGCTGGGTGCAGGTAAGCGCATGACAAGTGACACTTTTTTTAAAAAAAATACGGCGGCTTTTCCAAATACGTCGGGTTTTCTGACGGCCACACCCCCCATGATTTCTGTCGCGTGCATTTCAGCGCCATGTGCCACAATCCGATCGCGTGCGCCAAAAACCCGGGGTAATTCAGGGAAAATCGGTGCAAAACGGTAACATTCAGGTAACCCGACGGAAAAACGCGATTCGGGCCCTTACTAAATGACCCCCACTGTCTTATTTTCGGGGAAACAGAGTATTATAAATTGAAATTAAAAGACATTCCAAAACTAGAGAAAGATACCTACCATATAATAAATCTGCCCCTTCCTCCTTCACCTACTACAGCTTGATGATCAATTGCATCCCCCTGATGAATGCAACAGACCATCCTACATATGCACACTACTCTTTTCATGTCTATGGCGCAATCAAAAGTAGCCGAGTACCATGCTCGGATAGCTCTTTAGTGCTATATAGGTGAATACTTTGTCCTTTTTAGACCTTTGATAAGAAGTTTGTATTTGGACCCAACTGTATTTCACTGTGCCCCTGCATCTCCTAAGCTGAGAGCTTCAGGTTAGCCCACACTCAGATGTATTGTATTACTACCAGCTTAATAGTCTGTCCCACATTGATATAAAACTGAAGCAGGATTGTGCCAACATATGGTAAGCACTCCCCCTAAGCTGTGTGTTGTGATCTTTTAATGCACATTTAATTGGAGTATAAAGCCATTACTTAGACAGGGGGAAGTGTGTTTTACAGGAGTCAACATCTCCTGAGAGCTTTCAGCTAAACATTCACCTTTTATCAAGAGACAAAAGAAGTATTCCAAATTATTGCTCTACCTGCAATCAATAGAAAACTGCCAGAAATGTACCTATAACCTATATGTGCTGCATTTACCTAAGTATATTGATAATAATAATAGTAAAAAAAAGTACAGCTGAAATCCAATTGTCTGATCACAACCTCCGCTTTTTTATTTAAAAGTATTAATGCTTTATTCTTTTTTGAATGCAAAACGATACAAACTATGAACAGCTGACTACGGCACAGCGTGGAGTGATAATCAAATAATAATAATGCTATACCCACTCAGGGGTCAGTAGTCATATGTTATACAACAACAAAGATAAAGCTACCACAGTCAGCCAAAAACCACACACAATACCATTCACGTAAGACAACACGAGCACAAGTACCCAGTCCCCAAAGCTCTACACAGTAGGCCAAGAGCAAGGATTCATTTTTGGACAGGCCCATACACAATGCAGAAAGGACCCAGTAGTAGCCTGACAGTGGAAACAAATGTTGTTGTGCATCGCACCCATGCTGTACAGTCTCGCACGGTTATCATAGATATTACGCAGGAATTTGTATCAGGAAGTCCCTTGCACCATCAATATGAAAGTTCAACTTTTCTCAGCAGATTCATGACAATCATGAAAACATGGTTGCAAAACTTTACTCTAAAAGTATTCTAAAGGGAACCTGTTGGCAGGATTTCACAATAAGATTAATGGCAGTTGGTGAGGGTCCCATTATAAACAAAACAAACATATATTTTAAGATATCTGCTGATACTTTTTTGGAAATGTACATATCTCTATACAACTTTTGGAGCCTGAATCATGTATGGTGCTTTCAATGATGACTCTATTACTTACTGCTCTTTGAGATACTACGTGACTCAGCTCCAGTACTGTAGTTGACTAAAGATAGGCACTTTTTCTAAATGTGATTTCTCAAAAAGAAAATAGCAGAAATCTTAGACAAGTAGCATGTTTGGTGTTGTGTATAAGAGGTCCTGAAGCAGTAGCTGCTTCCTAAAGGTTTTGCAGGACCATGTAAGGTATAAGGGGGCTAGAAGAATAGCAACTCAGATGATAAACTTATTGTTAATAAATTTAGGTACCACAGCTTATATCATATTTAAAGGGAAGGGATCCCAGTTCAGAAGTCTGCTATTTAGTCCAAAATAAAGGCAATGTAATTCATTTAGAAAATGCAGCCAAAGGTTGATAAAGCGTTAAATTGGAATATTGGTTATTCCTCTTAAACAAAAGAGTCAGACGAGGCTATGTCTTAATTAAACAACATTATGCAAAGAGAGAAGCAGCTGATACAACATTTACTTATGCTGTGTACAGCTCCTGTAGGCAGTTTGAGGAAGTGCCAAAGTTGCAGTGGTACAAATTTGACGTACTTTTCTAGAAGTTAGAGACTTTGGGGCCCATTCATTAAAGGTGTTTTCCAGTATATTCAAAATGACACCTTTGGCACCATAATCTAGTTAATCGTTGCTTATCATCCATTAGTGTCATGAGCAAATCAATGCAAAGCTGAGCTGTAAGGTCCCTTCCACACTTGCGTCGCAGATCACGTCAGAGTCTGATCAGGGTGCAATCAGGGTTTGGTCAGCGAAAAACGCACATTTTGCATCAGAGTGCAATCAGTTTTCAGTCAGAGTTTGTTCAGTGTCTCAGTTTTTCACGTGCGTCTTCAATACAATTTCAATGCAATTTCAATGCATTTTTCACGAGCAGATAATGCGTGTGAAATGGACTCAGGACTGAGCTCTACCTTTTCTATGGCAATTGATGCGTGAAAAACGCATTGCACTTGCATTGCACTTGCAAGTGTCTCAGAGTGCAATGCGTTTTTGATGCATCTCCATAGACTTGTATGGTGCGTTTTTCACGTGCGTGACTTGCAAAAGTAGAGCATGTCGAGATTTAAGCGCACGTTAAAAAAAAAACGCGAGTGTGCGTGAAAAAAAACTGCAAGTCTGAAAAGACCCATTGGTTACAATGGGTCAGAGTGCAATGCAAGTTCTGCGCGTCAAAAGCATGCGCAGAAAATGTGCGTGAAAAACGCAAGTGTGAAATGGGCCTAAGGCTGTATTCCTATGTTCCAGTTGGCTTGCACTTAGAAATGCAGAATCGGGTGGGTCTTGGCCAGATCGCATATGCGTTTTAACTAAACCACATGCTGTCAGTAACAAGCACTACATGTTTTGCATGTAACAAAGGTTTAACATGTGGTACTCCTCATCGATCCCATGTTTTTCAATTGAAACGCCACTCCCAATTCCGGTTGGATTCCGGTTAGAAACGCAAAGTCTGAATGCAGCCTTCATTATGTACCTATAATAAAGTGCAACCTCCCCCACTAGGGCCTAACCTTTTCTTGGGGCCTGGAGGCAGCCAGGGCCCAGAATACCGGAGTGGCTGTCTAGTGCGGCCTAGGTCACACTGTGGTCACATTGCTTGGTATGGGGACTGGAGGGCTGTCCTACGGCCTGGCAGGTCTCCAGCAGGTAGTGTGTGCAAGAAATATGGAGGGAGAGGCTGATGTATTGGTTTCTCCCTGGGGCAACCCCTGAGTGTCTGTAGAATAAGTCCCTGGGTAATAGATGAGGAGCCCCTGGTGGTGACAGCCGTATACAAGGATCAGACGGAGGCAACGTTGTGGAAATCAACTTACAGATCTTTATTGAACAGCAGACAATGGCCAAAAATGATGAAATGGTTAAGAGCAGATTCTTGGTTGCTGGAGTGGTCATTGAGAGTGGTCCACAGGAAAGGTGCACACAGCCTGATAGTAGATGGTTCAGGTGGAAAATGCAGTTCTGAGCTCAAGTCTTCAGACTTGCCCTTAGTAGGCCTGAGGCACTAGAAGTTCCTGGGATTGAATAACTGAGGCATCACTGAAGGTGTGCTGCTCACTCTGTCTCCTGAATGACTCCAAGATGGAATCTCTCACTCTGACCATGTGGTCTCACCCAGCAGGGGTTTATAAACTCCCCCTAATCAGGTGGTAGCACCTCTCCAATCACCTTCCAGCTTGGGTTACAGAAACACTATTGGACAATTACACATGTCACAATTAACTGTTGCCTTACCAGGCAGTAGCTTCAAGCTGCAATTACTATGTTCCCCATGTTACAGCTTCTGACATGGAGAGGGAAACTTTCGCAACACCTTCCTAGCCCTTTGCATCTGTAAGGGTGTTGCATACCCCCCTAGCAATTGAACGAGCCGCCCACGGCTCGGCTATAGACCTGATGGATATAGGGCCTGGGGCCGGACCTAGTACACAGCCCCCAGATGGTCCATGCACACTACAATGTGTAGGGGTGCAGGTAATAAAGTGCACTTTAGTAGAAGTGATTGGCTATGTGCAGTGTAGGGGAGACAAACCGCCCACAGTCCGGGCTACAGGCATCAGGGTTGGTGTTGTACTAAGTAACATAAGCGAGGACCATACAGTTGGCAGCCAACTCCCTTAAACCAACTGTTTTCTTAGGAAAGGTGTGATGTCATGTCCTGTCATTCACTCCTTGCACTAAGGCCTGAAATTTGTCCGAAGACACGTCATCTAGGTGGCAGAATCATAAACATATATAGATGAAGAGACGGTCCGACACAGTCTTGACTCTGCAAAGCCACGTCTGTGGGGAGATGGCCATGTCTCCCGAACATGAGGTAGTACGGAGTATCCGGTGGAGCAGTGAGTGGTGTTGTTGTATAGATACACCAACTCAGGTAGGAGCAGTCAGCCCTTTTTGCAGGGGTCAGAGTCATGCTTAGCCTTTTCTTGGTGGAAGCAGTCGGGGGCCCAGAACAACGGAGTGGCTGGCTAGTGTGGCCTAGGGCTGGCTGTGCTCACGGTGCTTGTATGGGGACAGACCTACAGCCTGACAAGAAATACGAATGGAGAGGCTGATTTATTGGCAACCCCTGACTGTCTGTAGCACGAGTTCATGAGTAATGGATGGGGAAGCCCGTGGTGGTAAGCAGCTGTATCCAGGGATCATACGGAGGCAACATTTTGGAAATCAACTTACAGTTCTTTATTGGACAGCACGCAACGGTCAACATGATGAAACAGTTAATGGCAGATTCTTTGTTGCTGGAGTGGTCCACAGGAACTGTTTCCAAATGCTTACATTACACACTGTACAGAGATACGGGTTACATACAAGATAGGGTCTTTAGGTTTGTTCTTAAGTTGAATTTGTATGTAAGTCGGAACTGTATATTTTATCATTGTAATCCCAGCCAGAACTTTTTTGGTGCCTGTGACAATTGGATTTAAAAAATGTAGGG
>WNYA01003309.1:0-26796 GCA_019512145.1 Engystomops pustulosus | reverse complement strand
CCCCCCCCCCCACTAGTCATCGCGATGGTGCGTTCTCACGTAAACAAATCACAGCTAATGCTGTGACTTCAGCTGCTGCAGTGCACGTGACGGCCGCTAGAGGGCTGTAGTGCTGTAGAAGCATCACGTATTATTATTATTGGGGCTATGCTTTGTATGACTATTGGGGCTACTTTTATGTCTCATATGCTGATTAATATCCATTTATATATTTCTATACACGTCACATTCCCCCTATGCAATGCTCTTGGTTTTTTAATGCCATGGAAAACTTAACTGTGAGACCCCAAGACATCACTTTGATGTCCCCCGATAAAGCAGAGTCATCTCTATACACAGATACAAGCTGCTCTCCATAGGAGATGTGTGCAAAGGCAAGTACTGTATATGTTACCTGCCATAAGTTACTGCATTGCTGTGATGGAGTGACCTCTAGTGGTTAGTTTTATGTCTGCATTAAAAGGATATGATCTGTTAGTAAATGTTCCATGGGAGTTTTTGAGCAAAATGCTCAAAAAATAAATTATTTAAAGGGGTTTTCCCACGAATCAACAGCTGACACCACAGTGTAACACCCGCCTCCGGAGTGAGCTCCAATCGCAGGAGTTAAATGCCCTGGTCAGCACAACTGTGGCATGTAAGCTGTCTTCTGGGGGCCTCTCCCCTACGATGGTTGTCAAGTCCATACTACCTGGAAAAAAAACAATTAGAATTGCACCATTAATTGATAGGCAGAGCGGTACAGCACATCACGTCCATGCGCACCGCTCTGCAGGAACTGTCCGGCGTGCATTATGACATCACTCGCCGGCCTGTGCCACTGTAGAGGATACGCGGCTGCCGATGGGAGAGAGCTGCGGGGGAGCAGCGGGACTAGAGCCTGAATGTGAGTACAAGGTTTTTTTTGTTTGTTTTTTTTTAGGTGTCATGGCTGTATATTTAGGGGGGAGTATATAAGGAGCGGAAGTGTATACAGGGGGGGCTGCGTATACATGGGGAGGCTGTGACCTGGGTTCAAGTCCCAGGGTCAACATCTGCAATGAGTTTGTGTGTTCTCTGTGTGTTTGCATGGGTTTCCTCCAGGTCCTCCGGTGTCCTCCCACACTCCAAAACATACTGGTAGGTTGATTAGACTGTGAGCCACATTGGGGACAGGGACCGATCTGTGTAGCGCTGCGTAATCTGTGTGTGCTATATAAATAAAGAATTGTTATTATACAGGGGGAGGCAGTGTACTACTGTGGGGAGGCTAAATTTGGGTACCTAATATTTTGTGGGTGCTGCATATAGTATCATTTATTTGGGTGATTATATAAAGGATGTTTTATGTGTGGAATAGTGTGTTCAGTCATGTTGTGAGGATAATATCTATTAGGAACATGCTCCACTATACTGTAAGTGACTGTGATATTTTTAGGGGCGCAGTGTGGAGTTTTGCTGAATGGAGCTGAAGACTTTTTGTCAGGGTTCAGGGTCAGTGGACACCATGGACCACCACGGGAGATGGTACTAGCCGACACCTGAGAATCTAAGTGGCACCTGGTCTGCTGCGGCAGGGTGCCACCAGGTCGTTCCACAGGTGCGACCAGTCTGCGTTAGGAGCCAAGGTTGCTGTACAGAATCGTAATCTAGGCTCGTCGTCAGGCACAGGCACGTAGTCAGGACAGGCGGCAGAGGTCAGGTCCAAGGTCACAACATGAATTCAGGCAAGGCAGGTACGGGGACAGGAAGCTTTCTCTATGGCTAGGTAGCTCAAAGATCTGGTGGGGAGTGAAGGGAGCCGCCGGTCGTTATAGGAAAGACAGAAGTGCCAGTGCCAATCAGCCTTTTAGAGTGCCGGCGGGAGCGCCCTAGGGAGAGGAAAAGCGGACGCGACCTGGGCTGGACGGGAGCAGACTCGTTGGAAGTAAGGGGCGAGGGCGCCGCATCGGCACGGGTGTGCCTCCGTTCCGAGGCATGGATCGCGGGGACACCCCTGACACTTTTGACTATCAATTCAGCAAAGAAAAAGCATGGCTGGGAGAAATCCTAAAGAAATCCTTATGAAGGAGATCACCTGTGTGGTACTAGATGTCACTAATGTCTGTGTCACTGACTGACTACTAGTGTGTAAGGTAGCATCATTGGGTAGGCGGATTTGGAGTAGCATTTTCAAGTTTTGCTTCAGGCAGCAAAAAGGCTGGAGTGGGCATTGGCACAATTCTGTTGGACTTTCCATGATAAATCTTGCAAAAAAATGAAATGTTCTTTTCCCATGAAAGAAAATTCTCAAATTGCAATCCCCTAATGATGTTAACACAATAAAGGTAATTTTTAACCACTTACTTCACAATTTTACTCAGTTTTATTGTTGTTTTGCTTCCTATAACTCTCTAGGTTGCTTAGTGAAAAATCCCAGGGTGTGGAGTGGGGGAGTCTCTGTCTAAGCAGACACTTCATGATCCATCTAGTTCTGTGAGTTGACAATGTGGTTTATGTACACTTTCATTTGGCTTCTGAACATTGTACTAGTATCTTACACATAGGGAGAGATGAGACAGACCAGAGAGGAGATGATGAGATCCATTAGATGCCTATTACACACTCTTACTCTCCTACTACATCTCTGCTATTCTACAACACATACGACCTATCTGAGAACAAAGCCAGAGTTACACAGAATGAGTTTATCAAAAATATGAAAATCTTTGAAAATACATATTAAAATTACGGAAACATTCATAGTGAGACAAAGGTTTTTTGCACAGAAATGATAGCTTGTGCTGGAGGAATTATACAAACATCAGGGAGTGTCGTTAAAAATGACATAGAATAAGAATTTCTAGACTACATGAAGTAATGTTAAAATGCCAGGAAAAATGTTGGAAAAGTCTAATCAGACAAGCTGATATCTGACTGTACATAATAATGCATGAATGAGAGTTTGGTGCTATAATTACCTTGGCACAGTGAAATCACGATCCCTGGTGGATGTCATCCTAATTATGTGTAGCTTGTAGCTGGCCCCATGCTGCTGCTGCTAACAGAAGGTACCAGTAGTGTAACTAGAAGCTGATGGGCCCCAGTGCAAAGTCTGTGCCAGGCCCCCGACTATAATGTATGGTTTATAGTAATAGTCTTCTCATATGGGAAAGTCACACCATAAGGGCCCCCCTAAACCTCTTGGACCCTGGTGCGATCGCAACCTCTGTACCCCCTCAAGTTACACCCCTGGAAGGTACTCAGATTCAGTTGCCCCAGTGTGCATCAGTGAGTGAGCTCTGGACTGCAGGGGGTGGGGCTAGAGTGCAGGGGGTGGAGCTACAGTTCAGAGACAGAGAGACAAGCTCCATGAAGCCTCAGGCAAGATGGCAGCCCGACCCTAAAGTCAGAAGTTACAGGGTGGGATCTAGGGGCAACTGAAATTGTGTACAGCAGGATTGATAGAGACAGGTTGGAATCATATCTGTGAAATGCTGGATTTGAGAATGTGTTATTTTGTTGTCCTGAGTACATATAACAAACTTGTCTTTGTGGGAAAACCCTTTGAATTAAAATAAATTAATAAAAATGCCTATAAGCCCCATAAACTTATAAAGAGACATATAATGCAAAAAATCAAAATCATAACACAAACCCAACGTATTTAGTATGTACAGATCATTATTGAACCCGCTATATGAACACAATAAAAAACCTGTTAAAAACTCACCAAAAATGTGGATTTTTACCTCTTTTATCCCACAAAAATTTCAATAAAAAGTGATTAAAAAAAAAACAAACCTACTCCAGAATGATACTATTGCAAAGTACAACATGTCCAGCACAAAACAAGAACCGCCACCATCCCGTAAGCCAAAAAAAGTAAAAATGGTTATGCCCACCCTGGAAAGACTGCATGCACCCCAAAATGATGATTTTCTACCACATGTATAGGGTTTTATTTGGAAAATTTAGTAAATGTAAGAAAAAATGATCTAAGTCTGGTGTCCCAGTAATCGTATCGACCCATGGAAAAAAGATAACAGGATTATTAGGCTATAAGGTCAACACCAAAAAAAAAATCCAGTACGGAATTGATGCTTTTCTATTCCTGCCCTCAAAAAAAAGTTCCTAAATTTTCAACAATAGGTGATACCAACCCCAAAATGGTAACACTGGAAAAAGCATCTCGTCCCGCAAAAAAAATGCCATCACATGGCCCCAATAACGAAAAAGCGAAAATTTTATAGCCTGCAAAAGGGGGCAATGAGGAAAGTAAAATCCTGGCAGCTGCAGGGCGCTCCTTCCCTTCTGAGCCTCGCTGTGCGCCCATAACACAAGAACGGACACATGTGGGGGGTCCCTGTACTCAGGAGAAATTGTATAATGGGTTTACTCTTTTTATATTTTGGAAATGTGTAAATTTTATAATGTTTATATTTTAGGGATAAATGAACGTAAAGCCGACACAATCGGACCATTCTAAATTTCACCACCATTTTGATTCACTTACTAAGAAGATCTGAAGGGGTTAACAATCTTCCTAAAAGCTGTTTCTGATAGTATGAGGGGGGCAGATTTGAGAATGGGTTGATATATAGGGAGTTATATATTTAAAATTTCATTAAAAACAGTAATTATCCCCAAAATTCCGAAGTCTCCATGAAAATATGGCAAACCGATTTTCAATTTGTAAAGCCGCGCGACATCAAATAAATTATCCAGAAATGTCAAAAATTATGAAAATGTAATGTATTCAGCAGTGATCCTGTGTGACCATCCCGTACTGAGGGGGTAGCTGTATCATCACGGTTCTGATCAGTTCCTATCAGTAAATGGGAGCGACCCAAATAAATATACAACAAGTTATCTGTATGAGGAACTTACCTGGAAGTCTAATAGATCTGATCTCACTGCACATATAGAAAGTGACCTGTAGATGGCAGCAGAGGAACAGAATCCACCTGCACTTCACTATCAACCATTATTCATTCAGGAATTATTTTGTCAATATTTATAGCGGTCATTGCCAATCTTCTGGCGCTCCTGTAGTACACAGGGGGATTGCACAGTCTTTTGTGCCAAGTACAATAATCAAAGACATAAGCATTTTGAAAATTTCTCAGATGAAATCTGCTAAGCTGTAAGGATATAAGAATATAACTACTATAAAACTGTTCATATGTATTAGAATATAACTACTATAATACTGCCCCCTATGTGCAGGAATATAACTACTATAATACTGCCCCCTATGTACAGGAATATAGCTACTATAATACTGCCCCCTATGTACAAGACATTAAACTACTATAATAATGCCTCCCCTATGTACAGAATATAACTACTATAATACTGCCCCTATGTACAAGAATATAAACTACATAATTATGCCCCTTGTACAAGAATAGTAACTACTATAATACTCCCCATAGTTACAAGAATACTAAACTACTATAATACTGCCCCCTATGTCAGAAATATAACTACTATAAGCCCCCTATGTACAAGAATATAACTACTATATACTGCCCCCTATGTACAAGAATATAACTACTATAATACTGCGCCCCTATGTACAAGAATATAACTACTATAATACTGCCCCCTAGTACAAGAATATAACTACTTTAATACTGCCCCCTATGTAAGAATTAACTACTAATACTGCCCCCTATGTACAAGAATAAATACTATAATACTGCCCCTAGTACAAGAATATAACTACTATAATACTGCCCCCTATTACAAGACTATACTACTATAATACTGCCCCTATGTACAGACATATAACTACTATAATACTGCCCCCTATGTACAAGAACTAAAACTACTACTAATAACTGCCCCCCTATGTACAAGAATATAACTACTATAATACTACCCCCTATGTACAAGAATATAACTACTATAATACTCCCCCTATGACAGGAATAATACTATAATACTGCCCCTATGTACAAGAATATAACTACTATAAAACTGCCCCATCCGATGTACAAGAATATAACTACTATAATATGCCCCCCTATGTACAAGAAATATAAACTACTATAATACTGCCCCAGATGTACAAGATATAATACTATAATACTGCCCCTTGTAAAAGAAATAATACTAAATACTGACCCTATGTACAAGAATATAACTACTATAATACTGCGCCCTATGTACAGGAATAATAACTACTATAATATGCCCTATGTAAAGAATATAACTACTATAATCTGCCCCCATGTACAAGAAATATAACTACTATAATACTGCCCCCTATGTACAAGATATAACTATATAATACTGCCCCTATGTACAGATATAACTACTATAATACTGCCCCTATGTACAAGAATATAACTACTATAATATCTCCTAGGTACAGAATATAACTACTTAATACTGCCCCCTATGTACAAGAATATAACTACATAATACTGCCCCCTATGTACAAGAAATAACTACTATATACTGCCCATATGTTCAAGAATATAACTACTATAATACTGCCCCTCATGTACAAGAATAACTACTATAATACTCCCTCCTATGTACAAGAATATAACTACTATAATTACTGCCCCTATGTACAAGATATAACTACAATACTGCCCCTATGTACAAGAATAAACTACTAAATACTGCCCCCTATGTACAGGAATATAGCTACTATAATACTGCCCCCTATTACAAAATATGCTACTATAATATGCCCCTATGTACAAGAATATAACTAACCATAATACTGCCCTATGTACAAGAATATAACTACTATAATACTGCCCCTATGTACAAGATATAACTACTATAATACTGCCCCTATGTACAAGAATATAAACTACTATAATATCCCCCTATGTACAAGAATATAACTACTATAACTGCCCCCTATGTACAAGAATATAACTACTAAATACTGCCCCTATGGACAAGAATATAACTACTATATACTGCCCCCCATGTACAGGAATATACTACTAATATATGCCCCCTATGTACAAGAAATAACTACTATAATACTGCCCCCTATGTACAGGAATATAACTACTATAATACTGCCCCCTATGTACAAGAATATAACTACTATAATTACTGCCCACTATGTACAGAATATAAATACTATAATATGCCCCTATGTACAAGAATAACTACTATAATACTGCCCCTATGTACAAGAATTAACTACTATAATAATGACCCTCTATGTACAAGATATAACTACTATCAATACTGCCCCCCCTGACAAAATATAACTACTATAATACTGCCCCTATGTACAGAGATAACTACATAATACTTGCCCCCCTATGTACAGGAATTAACTACTATAATACTGCCTCCTATGTACAAGAAAAGTATAACTACTATAATACTTGACCCTTATGTACAAGATATATAATACATAATACTGCCCTAGTACAGAAATACTATAATGCTGCCCCCATGTACAAGAATATAAACTACTATAATACTGCCCCCTATGTACAGGAATATAACTACTATAATCACTGCCCCTATGTACAAGACTATAACTACTATAATATGCCCCCCTATGTACAGAATATAACTACGTAATACTGGCCCCTATGTACAGGACTATACACTAATATAATACTGCCCCCTATGTACAAGAATATAACTACTAAATTACTTGCACCTCCTACTGTACAAGAATATAACTACTAAATACTGCCCCCTATGTACAGAGAATATAACTTATAATAAAAAATACTGCCCCCTATGTACAGAATATAACTACTATAGTACTGACCCCCTATGTACAAGAATATAACTACTATAATACTCCCCCTTGTACAGAGAATATAATATTATAATACTGCCCCCTATGTACAAGAATATAATACTAATAATACGCCCCCTAATGTACAAGAATATAACTACTATAATACGCCCCCTATGTACAGGAATAGTAACTACTATAATTACTGCCCCTATGTACAAGAATATATACTACTATATACTGCCCCCTAGTACAAGAAATAACTACTATATACTTGCCCCCTATGTACAAAATATAACTTACTATAAGTACTCCCCCCTATGTACAGGAATATATAACTGACTATAATACTGCCCCCATGTACAAGAATATAATACTATAATACTTGCCCCTATGTAAAGAATATAAACTATAATACGCCCTATGTTAAAGAATATAACTACTATAATACTGCCCCTAGTACAGAATATAAATACTATAATACGCCTCTATGTACAGAATATAACTACTATAATACTGTCCCCTATGTACCGGAATATAACTACTATAATACTGCCCATATGTACAGGAATATAACTACTATAAATATGCCCATAGTACAGGAATATAAACACTATTACTCGCCCCTATGTACAAGATATAACTACTATATACTGCCCCTAGTACAAGAATATAACTCTATAATGCCCCTATGTCAAGAATAAACTACCATAATACGCCCCCATGTACAAGATATAACAATAATACATGCCACTGTACAAAATATAACCCTGAGGAGTAGCGCTTCGCCTTGAGCAATGGGGTCTGGGTTCGAATCCCACCAGGTCAACATCTGCAAAGAGTTTGTAGTTTCTCTCAGTGTTGGTGGGTTTCCTCGGTAATCCGGTTTCCTCCCCACACTTCAAAAACATGCTGTTAGGTTGTTTAGATGTGAGCCCCATGGGGACAGGGACAATTGACAGCTTTGTGCAGCGCTGGTAATCTGTGTCGCATAAAAAAAGGATTATTATTATTATGATATTAATAATGCCCCTATGTACAGGAATATAACTACTATAAACTGCTCCCTATGTACAGGGATATAACTACTATATACTGCCCCTATGTACAAGAATATAACTACTATAACTGCCCCTATGTACAAGAATATAACTATATAAATACTGCCCCTATGGACAGGAATATAACTCTATATACTGCCCCTATGTACAAGAATATAAACTACTATAATACTGCCCTATGTACAAGAATATAATACTAAATAGCCCCTATGGACAGAATATAAACTTATACTGCCCCATGTAAGAATAAAACTATAATACTGTCCCTATGTACAGAATATAATAATATAATACTGCCCCTATGTACAAGAATATAAAAATACTATAATACTGCCCCTAGTACAAGAATATAAACTACTAAATACTGCCCCTATGTCAAGAATATAACCTACTATATACTGCCCCTATGTACAAGTAATATAAACTCATAATATGCCCCCTATGTACAAAGAATATAACTACTATAATACTGCCCCTATGTACAAGAATATAACTTATAATACTGCCCCTATGTACAAATATACATACTATAATACTGCCCTATGTACAAGAATATAACTACTATAATACTGCCCACTGTACAGGAATATACTACTTAATACTGCCCCCTATGTACAGAATATAACTACTATAATATGCCTCACTATGTACAAGAATAAACTACTATAATACTCCCCCTATGGACAGAATATAACTACATAATACTGCCCCCTATGTACAGAAGATAACTCATAATATGCCCCCTATGTACAGAATATAACTACTATAATACTGCCCCCTATGTACAAGAATATAACATATAATACTGCCCCTATATACAAGAATATAACTACTTAATACTGCCCCTATGTACAGGAATATAACTACTATAATACTCCCCCTATGTAAGGATATAACTACATAATACTGCCCCATGTACAGAAATTCTAACACTATATACTCCCCCTATGTACAGGAATATAACTACTATAATACGCCCCCATGTACAAGAATATAACTACTATAATACTGTCCCCCTATGTACAAGAATATAACTACTTATATACCCCCTATGTACAAGATATAACTACTATAATACTGCCACCCTATGTACAAGAATATAAACTACTATAATACCGCCCCCCGATGTAAGAATATAATCTATAATATGCCCCCTATGTACAAGAATAAACTATTAATACTCCCCTATGTACAAGAATATAATACTATAATACTGCCCCCTATGTACAAGAATATAACCTACTATAATACTGCCCCCTATGTACAAGAATATAACTTATATAATATGTCTTATGTACAAGAATATAACTACTATAATAATGCCCCCTATGTACAAGAATATACTACTATAATACGCCCCCTATGTACAAGAAATATAACTACTATAATACGCCCCCTATGTACAAGAATCTAACTACTATAATAACGCCCCTATGTGACAAGAATATAAACCTACTATAATACGCCCCCTATTACAGAAGAATAAATACTATAATACTGCCCTAGTACAAGAGTATAACTATCACTAATACTGCCTCCTATGTACAAGAATATACTACATAATACTGCCCACTATGTACAAGAATAAACTTACTATAATACTGTCCATATTGTACCAAGAATAAACTATAATAAACTGCCCTATGACAGAAAAACTACATATAATACTGCCCCCTATGTAACAAGAATATAACTACTATAATACCGCCCACATGTACAAGAAATAACTATATAAATACTGCCCCCTATGTACAAGAATCATAACTACTATAATACTGCCCCATTGTACAAGATAGTAACTACTTACATACTGCCCCCTAGTGACAAGAGTATAAACTACATAATAATGCCTGCTCCTATGTAACAAGAATATAACTACTATAATACTGCCCCCTATGTACAAGATATAACTACTATAATACTGCCCCCTAGGTACAAGAAATTAAACTATAAATACTGCCCCACTATTTACTGGAATATAACTATATAATACTGCCCCTATGTACAAGAATTAAACTACTAAATACTGCCTCCATAGGTACAGAAAGGATAGCTACTATAATACTGCCCCTCATGTACAAGAATATAAACTACATAATACTGCCCCCTAGTACAGAATATAACACTATAATACTGCCTATGAAGAAATAACTACTATAATACTGCCCCTAGTACAAGATATAACTACTATAATACTGCCCCTATGTACAAGAATATACTACTATAATACGTGACCACCTATTTTGTACAAGAATATAACTACTATAATAACTGCCCCCTATGTTACAAGAATATAACTACTATAATACTGCCCCCAGTGTACAAGGAATATAAACATATAATACTGCCCCTATGGATCCAGAATATAACTACTATAATACTGCAGCAAAAAGTTGAAACCCATTGGTCGGTTATATCTGCTTTGTCTACTTTATAGGCCTGTGATTTAAATATGAAGCTGTAATAAAGAATGAAAAATCCCATTGTCATGTGTGTTACCTGGGAACTGCCTGTACTGTTATAGTATTCAAATGTCTTTATAAGTTACCTTATCATTAATTTGAGAGCATCTGTTTATATTTTACTCTCAGTATAACTACAGATTTTTGGTGAAGGCCTCAGAGGTTTGTTAGAGAACATTAGTGAAGAAACAGCATCAGGAAAAGAAAGGAACAGTTTTTACATTGCAGGGATAGGTCTTGTAAAAGCAATGAAGCTCTGAAAATCTCCTGGAGCAGTATTCAAAAATGTCACTCGTGACAGTGCCCCCCCCCCCCCTTTGGCCTCCCCCTCTTCTTGGCTTGAAGTAACCTCTGAAGAACACTATGATCCTGAATTTTGTCTTCTGGCTCCCAAGACTTCTCCTCCGGGCCGAACCCCTTCCAGTCAACAAGAAAGAACCGCTTCCCTCTGACTTCAAATCCAGGACCTCTTTAACCTCATAGACAGTCCGCCTCAGGAGTTGGAGGTGGTACTTGCCGGTAGAAGAGGTTCAGGACGACAGACTTCAAAAGTGAGACATGGAAGGTGTTTGGGATGTGCATGGTGGGACGAAGGCACCTTATAGGCCACGGGGTTAATGCGTCTCAGCACCTCAAATGGACCCAGATAGCGGGGACCAAGCTTGTAGCTTGGAATCTTCAGCTGGACATATCTTGAAGACGGCCACACTTTATCATCCGGGGAGAAGACCTGCATATTTTGTCGGCCTTGGTTTTGGTGCGGGCTGACGCCCGAAGTAGAGATTGCCGTGTTTGTTCCCAGATGGATCTGAGATCTTGAAACTAATTCCTCCATGGCAGGAACATCAGAAGGCACTGACAGAGGAAGAGGTGGCCGGGGATGTCGTCCACAGACAACAAAGAAGGGAGTGGCACAAGCAGATTCAGAGTCCAGATAATTATATGATAATTCTGCCCAATGTAAGAGGGTAGACCAATCATCCTGATGAGCAGAGACAAAGTGCCGTAGACAGCAGCCTAGAGTCTGGTTGACCCTCTCCACTTGTCTGTTAGTTTGCGAATGATAGCCAGCAGAGAAGTCCAGCTTGGCTTGCAGTTGGCTGCACAATAAAAAACAGAACCTGGAAACAAACTGGACTCCTCGATCCATGAAGACGAAAGATGTGAAGAAAGAAAAAGCTGGCAAGACGTGGAGCCGGCGGCAGACCTGGCAGAGGCACAAAGTGGAACATCTTGGAGAACCCATCCGTTACTACCCAGATAACTGCATTACCGGAAGATGGGAGATCCTTAATAAGATCCATGGCTTTGTGAGTCCACGGGCAACTGGGTATTGGCAACGGCAGGAACAGACCTGCTGGCTTGGAATGTGACGACTTGTTACGGGTACAGGTAGCATTGGAACTCACAAAGTCCCAAATGTCCTTGACCACATCTGGCCACCAGTAGTAACGAGATATGAGAGCGATAGATCCCTGCACCCCAGGGTGCCCAGCCACACAAGAGCAGTGTCCCCAAGTTATTATCCTCTTCCATACCATAGACATAGATCTTGCCAGGAGGAAGCTGCTGTAGTCAGTGTAGATATAGACCAGATGAAGAGCTCCTTCCAGAAGATAGCGTCATTCCTCCAAAGCTAGCTTTATGGCCAGAAGTTCCTGATCACCAATGTAATAATTCCTCTCTGTGGCTGAGAAGGTCTTAGAGAAGAAGCCGCAGGTGAGGGTTTGACCCTTGGGCCCTTTCTGGATGAGAATGGCTCCAGCCCCAACGGATGAGGCATCGACCTCTAGCAGGAACGGTTTCTCAGTATCAGGCCGTGTGAGAACTGGAGCAGAGGCAAAGGCAGATTCAGCTTAGTGAAAGCTTCTTCAGCCGCCAGAGTCTAGGATTGGCCTTCTTCTTGGTCAGCGTCACAATAGGACATACAAGAGGAAAAATGTGGCATAAATTTCCGGTAATAATTGGTGAAGCCCAGAAATCTCTGTATGGCACATAGTCTCACTGGGCGAGGCCACTGAAGTACAGCAGACAGCTTTGAAGGATCCATCTGTAGTCCTTTGTCAGAAATAATGTATCCCAGAAATGGAAGGCTACTCTGATGAAACTGGCATTTCTCAAGCTTAGCATACAAGCGAATGGCCCTTATGCGCCTGAGAACTTGCCGGACGTGGACCTGATAAGACTGCAGGTCAGGAGAAAACACCAGAATATCATCCAACTGGACAAAGACACAAGTGTACAGCAAGTATCGGAAGATATGGTTGATATGGAACACTGTTGGGGCATTGCTGAGTCCACAGGGAATTACAAGTTACTCAAAATGTCCATCACGAGTATTGAAGGCTGTCTTCCATTCATCGCCTTCACGTATGCAGATGAGGTTACATGCCCCTCGCAGATCTAGCTTGGTGAAAACCGTGGCACCACGTATTCGATCAAAAAGTTCAGTGATGACAGGCAAAGAGTAGTGTTTTTTCACTGTGACTTTATTGAGACCGTGGTAGTCGATGCACCTATTGAGGGAACCATCCTTCTTGGCCACAAAGAAGAATCCAGCACCGGCAGGGGAAGACCACTTGCGGATGAATCCCTTCTGCAAGTTCTTCACAATGTAGGCGGACATAGCTGCGGTTTTTAGGTACAGATAAAGGTTATACCCGACCTCGTGGAGGAGATGTACCTGGCAGCAGGTCAATGGGGCAATCGTAGGGACGGTGCCGTGGCAGAATCTCCACTTGCTTCTCACAGAAAACATCTGCATAGTCCTTATAAGAAGCAGGAAAACCCGTCAGCTGCTTGGAGGAGTCCGGAGAAGACATGGCAGACACCGGATCGAGAGCCATGAGACAGAGAGAATGGCACTCCAGTCCCCATCAAAGGATTTCACCAGTCTGCCAATCGAGCACTTTAGCGTGTTTCTGCAACCATGAGAAGCCCAAAGGCACTGAGGACGTAGACTGGAGGAGCACATAAAATCATAGTCTCTCCTTGTGCAAATCCCCAATTTGCAGAGCCAGAGGCTTCGTACGATACTGGAATGGGTCATGGTGAATCTGTCCACTGACGGAAGAGATAACCAGCGGCTTCTATAGGTGAACAACGGGAAAATTATGCTGGGAGACCAAGGCAGCATCCACGAAATTCCCTGCAAAGCCAGAGTCCAGGAAGGCAGAAAGTTGAACTGGGTTGCCTGTTCCAAAATTGAGAAGAATAGGAGCATTTGGATGAGGAGAAGCTATGCTCTCACCTAGGGACGCTTCTCCCAAGAATCCTAGGTGCGGGCATTTCCCGGAAGCTGTGGACGGACAGGACAAGTCTCAAAGTGCTTTGGTCTGACACAATAAAGGCAGAGGTTCTCCTGGAACATTCCTGGAGGGTCAGACGAGCTCTATCTACCTGCATTGGTTCCTCTGTAGCAGACACTGCAGGTGGCAGACATGGTCTTTGGAAGACAGGAGCCAGACGGGGCAAATGTCAGATCCTGGTTTGCAGTTGTTCCAGATGTTGCTCTTTAGAATGCTCAGCAAACTGGATATCAATCAAAGTGGCCAGAGAAATGAGACCACTCAAAGTAGACGGCAGGTCACGTGCAGACAGCATGTCTTTAAAGGTCGCAATCAGGGCTGATTCGTTCCGAGCTAGCTCAGAGGCCAGAATACGGAACTGAACCACGTAGTCACCAACGGATGAGTCCCTTTGATGCAGGTTCAGCAGTTCGGCCTCATTTGAAAATGCCTGGGCAGGTTCCTCAAAGACGGACCGGAATTCAGCGAGGAACGCGGTGAGAGTAGCTGAGACCAGATCGTTCCTGTCCCAGAGGGGAGTAGCCCATGCCAGGGCTTTCTGGAAATAAGGCTGATAACAGAAGGCACCTTAGCCCGCTCTGTGGCAAACTGTGGCATCAGTTTAATATGGAGGGAGCACTGAGTAATGAAGCCACTGCATAACTTGTCCTCACCGTCTTATTTGGAGGGCATGGACGCAGCTTGGGTTCAGCAGGAGACAATGCAGCCGTAGTAACAGGTGGTAGCAGAGGTTCTGGACGCTGGTGTTGAGTAGCCAACAGTTGTTGCAGGGTGGCGGTGACTTGTCCAAGTTGCTGTCCTTGTGCGGCAATGCGTTGAGATTTCTGGACCACGATGGTGGTAAGATCAGCCAATTCTGGAAGCAGAACCAAGGTGGGCTCCATGGCCAGATCTTACTGTCAGGCTCCAGGGGTAGTGGACCCACTGGACCAGCGCGGACGATGACGTAAGCCGACACCTGGGACCCGAGTCTAAGTGGTACCCAGTTTTCACCAGAGCCTGCCGCAAAGCGGGTTGGACTTGCTGCGGCGTGGTACCACCAGGTCTTTCCACAGGTGCGACTTTGTCCACGGTGGCAGCCAAGGCGAGGTAAACAGACGTTAGGCAGAATCGTAGTCGGGGACATGCAGGAGGTCAGGACGGGCAGCGCGGGATCGTAGTCGGGGACGTAGCAACAGGTCAAGGCAAGCAGCAGGACATGGGGACAAGCTTTTTCTAAAGCTGTGAGGCACAAAGATCCGGTAGGGAACACAGGTAGGGGCTGGCAAGCGCCAATTAACAGTGTGCTGGCCCTTTAAATTTAACAGAGCCGCCGCACACGTCCCCACCTCCTACGCCTCGGGAGAGGCCACTGGAACCCGGCAAGGTGAGCGGGAGCAGCGGGCCACACGGAGGAAGATGTATGGAGACAATCCTGGGGGACAACCTGGTAGAGGCTGCAGAAGACCTGATACAGAGGTGTAGGGTGTTTTTTCTACAACTGCCTAAGACCCCGGAGGTTTATATGTACACTAATAAATACTAGCAAGGTGGTGATAAGACACACAGAACTACAGGTCCTGATTACAATCATTAGACAGGGCCTGCAGGAGGTCCCCAGCCATAGCTCACTGAGGTCCTAAGTGCTTCATGAGGCAGCACCTACAGCAGCCCTGTGTCTATAATATAACAGCTCATGCAGCAGAGAGCCGTCCTATAACCTGTACTGTACATTAGCAGCCCTCGCTATGAATATTCATGATGCAGCCAGACAATGCGGAGCACAGGATCCCAGCGCTCTCAGCCTCTGAATGCATGGCTGCTTTTAATAGTCCAGGAGTCCTGCGTAGGTCACACATCGCCCCTAATGATGCTTGGCTGTGACTTTGTCTCGTTTGTTTGGAAACTTTCTTATAAACCTCAGCATTTTCCACCCCCCTCCTCGCACCTTCATGCAATTAATGATCAATAGGAAAGTCTATTTTGCTGCCTGTTACATTCACATCACGTTCCAGGCTGAATGGTGCAGGAGTGCAGGGAGCCCAGTCTGTAGCCTCCCAGCTCTGCCCCATCACATAAAAGAGGGAATTCTAGAAAGGACATTTCATACCCGACCTAAGGGCACTGCTAGCTTAAAGGGGTAAAATCTGATGATATGTTCCCTTTTAGGGAAGGCGTGTCAGAGATACCCACAGCACATATAATCCAGTCAGTTTGGAAATCCAAATAAATACTGTACGTGATTTGGCAAAAGATGGTCACGTTTATATAATAAGTATACCACCTTCTGCAGCCAGAATAACAGAAACTTGCACTTTTATTACTTTTTTTGCCAATTAATAAGAATTTTTTTTACAATCCAGACAACCCTTTAATCTCAACGTTCACTTAACGACGTTCTCAAAAACCTTGGCGTCCCGTGAGCCTCCATCGATCCTTCTGTCCTCCACAATGCATTTATCTTCAGCCAAAATGACCTGTCACTCCTCTAGAATGAATCTTGATCCCTAATTGATTGAGGACTCGTTCACTGCCATGAGACCCATCTTCAATGCTCTTACTGAGGGAAGGAGGCTGATGGCCAAAATCTCACGATACACGGCCCCATCCATCCTCCCTCCAATATGGTGCAATCACCCTGTCTCCATTGCAGAAAAGCAACCCCCAAAGTACCCCAATGCCTCTGAGTTAGGACTTCTTGGGGTTGTATTCATCGTCCCCCTCCTCCAAACATGTGGAGATACATTTTGGTCTCATGTGACCACATAACCTTCTCCCATATCTCTTCTGGATCATTCAGATGTTCAGTGTTGAACTTGTCTGGACATGTGCTGGTGCAAGCAGTAGAAGCGTGCGTGTCCTGCAGGATTTTCTAGCCATTTTGCAGTCAAAATAATCTCCTGAGCTCCCTCTAGTGGTGGCAGCAGAATATAGAATTTTATAGTTAAGACCTAACAGGTACTGGGTCAGGTATAGTAAGAGACAAGATTAAAGACACCAACAGTTACACGTGAACCCATCAAATGTAAGTTTTTTTTTAACTAAAATCTGCAGCACATGCTGTTATGCATGAGATCAAGGTCGGAACCGATGTTCCGGGTTATAGTTTTCCAACAGAATAAAGCACATCCACGCTTTCCATAAGCTTTCTTGCTGCATCTATCCTCTCAGGACATCACACCCATCATCTCCATCGCGTCACATCGTTCATTTCCCATCCTCCTGGACAATCGTCCTATTATCTTCCAGGAATCATGTGTTCTGTGGCGGAGCAAAAGGGAATCCCACAAAAACAGGGCAGATCATAGCGGGTGTGTGTGTGGGGCTATGTCTAGGTGATGATAAAGTCTCCTTATCTGATCTCCGACTCCAGGGACTGGTGAATGGGATCAGACATGACATTAAGTCAGGACAATGCAAGTACTTGTGCTCCCTGTATGATTTCATTGTAACTGATATAATAATATCCAGCGATAATCATGTTTATATACCTCCCGACTCTACAAGGGGAGTATTATGGGACAAGGAGAACAGGGGGCAGGATGCGGAGGACATGTATGTTTCATACCCTCTACAATACAGTAGTTGCTGTACCAGTTATACATATAGCGGTATACAACCAGGCACTAGGTGGCAGCAGTACATGTTCTCTGACCCTAAAGATCTTATAGCACTGCGCGTAACTATAGGATCTGCGGGTCAGCGTCACACTGTGTATATACAGTGTATTCCCAGTAATGGTGAGTGGATGAATGCAAAGCGATATATCTGTAAGGTTGGTATGTTCTTAGATTAAAGGGAACCTGTCACCAGGAGACCCATTTTTAGCACTCCCCCAGTCCCCACAGAGCATAGCACAGTGATGGCGAACCTTTTAGAGACCGAGTGCCCAAACTCCAAACCAAAGTCCATGTAATCATCGCAAAGTGCCAACACGTCTATTTAGCCTAAAATCACACAATACCACTCTATAAGGGACATATAATACTGCTACATGATGACCATTACCAGTACAACAAGATAAATACCACCATACTGATAATAAACAGACCACCATAGAAAGACCAACATCACCAATTATATCACAAAGCAGGAGCAAATACAGCGGGGAACACTACCCCCATCCAGCGAGGAACACTACCCCCATCCAGTGAGGATCACTACCTCCATCCAGTGAGGATCACTACCTCCATCCAGTGAGGATCACTACCCCCATCCAGTGAGGGACACTACCCCCATCCAGTGAGGATCACTACCTCCATCCAGTGAGGATCACTACCGACACTTACAGGCCTCTCTCTCTCATCTTTTTAAGTGGAAGAACTTAGACAATTGGTGGCTGACTAAATACTTTTTTTCCCCGACTGTAGTTGCTATAGAAACAGAGATTCTGCTTCTCTTCACACAGCGGGGGCATCACCTCTATCCAGTAATCCTGAGCTTGTAGATGCAGATGTCCAACGTGTCCTCAGACTCGATAATTACGTTGGAAGGGATCATGAGAATTTTACTCTAAAATCGAGGTATTCTGAAATTAATGCTCATTGGGGAAGACCCAATAAAAAAGTTAAAATGTTGAAAGAAGTAACAGTCATCTGCTCACATTCCTTATCCCAGAATTAAACATATCCAGCCCACCCTCTCTCCTCTGCAGGTAGGTGATCCCTATTTTTACTGGGTTCAATCTGTTCCCAGATAAAGATGGCTTCCACAGTGGTGACTCAGGATACATACATACATACACCTTTTTTTGCATTAACATGTAACTCACTTACTTTACACATCACAAACACTTGATACATTGGGGCTTATTTACTAAGGGTCCCTCGGAACGCACTTTAGTCTGATATTCCGACGTTTTCGGATTTGCACCGCTTGGACAGGCATTTAGACGTGGATTGTATCGCACGTGATTGGATTTTGGCGCAGAAATCATGCGACAGAAATCGTGGGTGTGCCGTTGAACGATCCGACTGATTCGGACTGAGCGCGGGATTTAACTTTGAAATTGTGTCGCAAGACAATGCACTTACATGCACCAGGAAGAAGAAGGTGAACTCCTGCGGACCTGAGCGGGGAAGTGACACATGCAGGATATCGGCACACGATCTTAGTGAATCGCAGCACAGTGCACTCCGGACGGACAATATACTTTCGGGATCCCCGAGGGACCGGGTAAGTAAATTTGCCTTATTGGGGCATATTTACTTACCCGGTCCATTCGCGATCCAGCGGCACGTTCTCTGCGGTGGATTGGGGTCCAGCCGGGATTCATTAAGGCAGTTCCTCCGACGTCCACCGGGTGGCGCTGCTGCGCTGAAGAGCATCGGAACGCACTCAAGTTCACCGGCCTATTCCTGGTGAAGGTAAGTGCAAGCTCCGCGACAATTTTTTTAAAAAAATGCGGCGGTTTTTCCGAATACGTCGGGTTTTCGTTCGGCCACGCCCCCCCCCCCGATTTCCTTCGCGTGCATGCCGGCGCCGATGCGCCACAATCCGATTGCGTGCGCCAAAATCCCGGGGCAATACAGGGAAAATCGCAATCAGAAATATTCGGGTAACCCGTCGGGAAAACGCGAATCGGGCCCTTAGTAAATGACCCCCATTGTGTTTCTCTGTCATGGGGCTGTAAAAAATGAAAAGTTGTAAGTGTTGGAATAGTTTTGCAGCCTCCTGTATGCAGCATAATGATATATACAGACACCGAGCGCTGGGAGCTATAGGAGCGGCGTCAGATAAGGCGACGCCACCATAACAGTCTCCATAACCTGATATGTACACGGGTAAATATGCCAGGAATGTGAGGCAAGAAGATGTAATAGCAGCTGCTAAACTTATCCTCAAGCCTCCCGGGGACACAAAGACTACGAAAAATAAAAGAAAAAAAACAACAGTTACAAAAGAAACACTAATAATATAAACACTATTGATACATCCAGAAATCCCCTGATTTATCCTGTACAATGAATACATATAATCGTAGAACAATATAATAAATAGGGCACAGAAATATTTTATGTGCCCTGAGATGGTAAAACTAACACCTGTCCTATAAAAAACCAGCCCTCACACAGCTCCTATGATCCAGTACAGTACGGGCGGTATAATATATGAATAGACATTGGTGAATGGATAGATGGACCCTGTTACCCCCTTCTATGGGGTCTCTATGGCTCCTGCTTCTTCTCTCCAGTCCTGCGGGTCCATGTGTGATGTCAGGTCTAAGAGCTGCAGGCAGGAACCAAGGAGAACCCAGAAGAGGTAAGTACCAGCTTCTCTTCTATTTCACACATAATATCCAGCCTTCTACTTCCTCCTATACTCCCTGACTAGAAATGATCTTTGTCATGCTCTAAAAACTTTACATCATCAAAGGGAAGGTTATAAGTGACTGGAGGCTTGTTATGGGAAATAACCAGACAGATGACATTCTTTGAAAATATAAGTAAGGGCGATAAGTACAGTACAGATATAAGATGAGTACAGTATGGGAGGTATAATATACATTATGAGTGGTATAATATACAGTATGAGTACAGTATGGGTGATATAATATACAGTATGAGTACAGTATGGGTGATATAATATACAGTATGAGTACAGTATGGGCGGTATAATATACATTATGGGTGGTATAATATATAGTATGTTTGGTATAATATACAGTATGAGTGGTATAATATACAGTATGGGTGGTATAATTACATATGTGGTATATATATATTATCGGGTGGTATAATATATAGTACGGTGGTTAATATACACGTATGAGTTACAGTAGGTAATAATAAACATTATGAATGTATAATATATGTAATGAGTGTAGAATATACAGTATGGTAGGTATAATATACCTTATGAGGTAAGTATGAGTGTATAATATACAGTATGTGATATAATATACAGTATGATGGTATAATATCAGTATGGGTGATATAATATCAGTATGATGTATAATATAACAGTATGAGTACAGTATGGGTGTATAATATACAGTATGGGAGGTTAATACTACCATTATGAAGTACAGTATGGGTCGGTATAACATAATACATTAGGTGTGCGTATAATATATAGTATGGGGTGTAATCTAATGTATGGGTGGTCATAGATATATTAGTATATTTTGTTAAATATACAGTCTGGTGGTTACTATAACACGTATTAGTGGTATAATATACGTATGATGTACTTATGGTGATATAATATACAGTAGAGTGGTTATAATATACC
This sequence comes from Engystomops pustulosus, assembly GCA_019512145.1. NCBI lineage: Eukaryota > Metazoa > Chordata > Amphibia > Anura > Leptodactylidae > Engystomops > Engystomops pustulosus. The sequence continues at coordinate 5,057 of WNYA01003309.1, read as the reverse complement.
GTATAGTACAGTATGGTAGTAATTATGACTAGTAAGTATAGTACAGTATGGTGATATAATATACAGTATGAGTGGTATATATACCAGTATGATTGGTGATAATATAAGTATGGTTGGTATACTATCACGTATGTAGTATAATATATAGTATGGGTGGTATAATATACAGTATGAGTAGTATAATATATAGTATGGGTGGTATAATATACAGTATGAGTGGTATAATATATAGTATGGGTGGTATAATATACCTTATGAGTATAATAATAATACAGTATGAGTACAGTAATATTGGTATAATATACAGTAATGGGTGGTATATAATATACTATAATGTGGCTCTTCCTCCTCTCCTGCTTATGGTCCTGGTGGCCCGCTCCTCTCCACCTTATAATCATGACACCTAACTCTTCCTAGTTATGTGACTCCTCCTCTTTCTGCTTATAATGTGGTCCCTCCTCTTCAGTATTATAATGTGACCCGCCTCCTCTTCCTGCTTATAATGTGACCCCCCTCCTCTTCCTGCTTATAATGTGACCCCTTTTCTTCCTGCACATAATATGGTCCCAACTCTTCCGCCTTATGTGGCCCCTCCTCTTCCTCCTTATAATGTGGCCCATCCTCTTCCTCCTTATAATGTGGCCCCTCCTCTCCCTGCTTATAATGTGGCCCCTCCTGAACGTAGGCAGGTTGTGTAGCCGCGTTATAGAGAACCGGGAGGAGGTGGTAGCGCAGTATAGAAGCAGTACGGCAGGTTGGTAGCGCAGTATAGAAGGCACGGTACGGACGGAGGGTAAGCCGCGGTATGAAGACAGTCGGAGGTTGAGTTCACCGGCCTATTCCTGGTGAAGGTAAGTGCAAGCTCCGCGACAATTTTTTTTTAAAAATGCGGCGGTTTTTCCGAATACGTCGGGTTTTCGTTCGGCCACGCCCCCCGATTTCTTTCGCGTGCATGCCGGCGCCGATGCGCCACAATCCGATTGCGTGTGCCAAAATCCCAGGGCAATACAGGGAAAATCGCAATCAGAAATATTCGGGTAACCCGTCGGGAAAACGCGAATCGGGCCCTTAGTAAATGACCCCCATTGTGTTTCTCTGTCATGGGGCTGTAAAAAATGAAAAGTTGTAAGTGTTGGAATAGTTTTGCAGCCTCCTGTATGCAGCATAATGATATATACAGACACGGAGTGCTGGGAGCTATAGGAGCGGCGTCAGATAAGGCGACGCCACCATAACAGTCTCCATAACCAGATATGTACACGGGGTAAATATGCCAGGAATGTGAGGCAAGAAGACGTAATAGCAGCTGCTAAACTTATCCTCAAGCCTCCCGGGGACACAAAGACTACGGAAAAATAAAAGAAAAAAAACAACAGTTACAAAAGAAACACTAATAAGTGCTTCTATACCGCGCTACACAACCTGCCGTACTGTGCTTCTATACCGCGCTACACATCCTGCCGTACCGTGCTTCTATACTGCGCTACACAACCTGCCGTACTGTGCTTCTATACCGCGCTATACATCCTGCCGTACCGTGCTTCTATACTGCGCTACACAACCTGCCGTACTGTGCTTCTATACCGCGCTACACAACCTGCCGTACTTTATCTTCCTACTGTAGAGAGCAGTATACGCTCAGCGGAGGCCAGCAGAGCACATAGGGGACGGATGTCACTGTATGGTATCCATCCCCGGCCTCCGCTGATTGTTTCTTCACTGATTAGGTTAAGTCGCTGGGGAGACAGTCTGCGCGTTGGTAGAAGCCAATCACTGGTTGCTACAGATGTGAACTTCTTCTTTACGAGGAGCCAAATTGGAAGAGGCACCCCACTGTATGAGCAATCGTTGGGACACGTTGCGATGCCAGGAAACCTCCCAATGTCTCCTTACACTGGATGGTGACCTGGAGGTGTGAATGCCGGCATAGAATGACTGGTAGTTTCCAGCCTGACGGGCGGCATCTTGCCTGGCGCTGATTAGATTGCATGTAATCTGTGATGATATAAGGTACGGGCGGCGCTGCGGATCACATGATTGTATAACCCCATCTCCCCGCAGCACTACACGTGTCCATTATACAGAACCAGCGCAACTGACCTTAAACTTTTCACAGCTGAGGGTTTGCTACAATCACATGCAGTCCAGCCTGGGTGATGTATCAAACTGGAATGCAGGTGGTGGAGCTCACAGAGCATTTTCTGCACAGGATACATGTATGAGGTGTTGTTAAAGGGGTTTTCCTTTCCGTAGATATAGACCCCTGAAGGTTGTTAGACAGAAGTTTGTTAGTGAATGTTCCTTGTACGCTGATGAGCGCACGCCACGTGACTGCCCCTCATGTCCTCTGTTTCGGGTATCTGCCCCCTCATGTCCTCCCGTTTCGGGTATCTGCCCCCTCATGTCCTCCCGTTTCGGGTATCTGCCCCCTCATGTCCTCCCGTTTCGGGTATCTGCCCCCTCATGTCCTCCCGTTTCGGGTATCTGCGCCCTCATGTCCTCCCGTTTCGGGTATCTGCGCCCTCATGTCCTCCCGTTTCGGGTTTCTGCCCCTCATTCCTCCCGTTTCGGGTATCTGTCCCCTCCTGTCTCCCTTTCGGGTATCTGCCCCTCATGTCCTCCCCGTTTCGGGTATCTGCCCCTCATGTCCTCCCGTTTCGGAATCTGCCCCCCTCATGTCCTCCCGTTCGGGTATCTGCCCCCATCAGTCCTCCCGTTTCGGTATCTGCGCCCCTCATGTCCTCCCGTTTCGTCTCCCCCCTCATGTCCTCCCGTTTCGGGTATCTGCCCCCTCATGTCCTCCCGTTTCGGGTATCGGCCCCCTCATGTCCCTCCCGTTTCGGGTATCTGCCCCCTCATGTCCCCCTTTCGGGTATCTGCCCCCTCATGTCCTCCGTTTCGGGTATCTGCCCCCTCATGTCCTCCCGTTTCGGGTATCTGCCCCCATGTCCTCCTTTCGGTATCTGCCCCCTCATGTCCTCCCTTTCGGGTATCTGCCCCCTCGTTGCCTCCCGTTTCGGACTGCCCCCTCATGTCCTCCCGTTCTGTATCTGCCCCTCATGTCCTCCGTTCGGGTATCTGCCCCCTCATGTCCTCCACGTTTCGGGTATCTGCCCCTCATGTCCTCCCGTTTTCGGGTATCTGCCCCCTCATGTCCTTCCCGTTTCGGGTATCTGCCCCCTCATGTCCTCCCGTTTCGGGTATCTGCCCCTCATGTCCTCCCTTCGGGTATCTGCCCCCTATGTCCTCCCGTTTCGGTTATCTGCCCCCTCATCGTGTCGGATCTGTCCCCCGTCCTCCCGTTTCGGGTATCTGCCCCCTCTGCCTCCGTTTCGGTAGCTGCCCCTCAGTCCTCCCGTTTCGGGTATCTGCCCCCTCATGTCCTCCCGTTTCTGGTATCGGCCCCTCATGTCCTCCGTTTCGGGTATCTGCCCCCTCATGTCCCACCTTTTCGGGTATCTGCCCCCTCATGTCCTCCCGTTTCGGTATCTGCCCCCTCATGTCCTCCCGTTTCGGGTATCTGCCCCTCATGTTCCTCCCGTTTCGGGTATCTGCCCCCTCATGTCCTCCCCGTTTCGGGTATCTGCCCCCTCAGTCCTCCCGTTTCGGGTTATCTGCCCCCTCATGTCCTCCCTTTCGGGTATCTGCCCCCTCATGTCGCTCCCGTTCGGGATCTGCCCCCTCATGTTCTTCCCGTTTCGGTATCTGCCCTCCTATGTCCTCCCGTTTCGGTATCTGCCCCTCATGTCCTCCCGTTCGGGTATCTGCCCCCTCATGTCCTCCCTTTCGGTATCTGCGCCCTCTATCTCCCGTTCGCGTTCTGCCCCTCATGTCTTCCCGTTTCGGTTTCTGACCCCCTCATGTCCTACCCGTTCGGGATCTGCCCCCCATTTCTTCCCGTTTCGGTTCTATCTTTCTGCCCCTCTGTCCTCCGTTTCGGGTATCTGCGCCCTCATTTCTTCCCTTTTCGGGTTCTGCCCCCTCATTCCTCCCGTTTCGGGTATCTGCCCCCTCATGTCCTCCCGTTTCGGGTATCTGCCCCCTCATTTCTTCCCGTTTCGGGTTTCTGCCCCCTCATGTCCTCCCGTTTCGGGTATCTGCCCCCTCATGTCCTCCCGTTTCGGGTATCTGCCCCCTCATGTCCTCCCGTTTCGGGTATCTGCCCCCTACATATCATGGGGACGTCTCTGGATAAATGCATCAACAAATGTGCAGAGATCCAACAGATTAAGGATCCTCTAAATTGCATGAAAAAAACCCTTCAGCAGAAGTAGGGATTTCTATGTTGCCTCGGGTCCTGGCATCATGGGTCATGGCTCCTTATGTGGACACGGTTGGGGCGGCGCGCCTGGGGCGGAGGTGGTGGCGAGTGGGGAACCAACTGTTACAATGAGAAACCATTCTGTAACAGGAGCCGGTTTTTACTCGCTTTGACTTTTACAATTGTATTATGTTACTACAGACTGCGCTGATGGGCGGCTTAGATTGGTTTTTATGTAACAGTATAAAAACCAAATATTGTAGTTAAAAAAAAAACATACTTTATCCTTCGCTCTGTGTCCCGCGCCGTCGTCCCTCGGTGCTGTGTTCCTGTTTGTTTACAGGGACACAGCACCTCAGCTCTAAAAACCTCACCCCCACCCGTCCCCTGTCCCAGCGCCTGATACAGCTGCAGCTTCCCCCGGCTGGGGCTGGGTATTACCTGCTGTCCTATATCGTGCAGTATTATGAGTTTATATATCATCTGTTATATTGCCCTGTTATATCAGTCTCTGTAAACTTTTGCTTTATGCCCTGTGATGCGAGTGCTGACTGTTTTATCTCACTGTAAAATCTTTTATGGTCGTCCTCGCTGGATTACTGGAGCCTAATAACCGGGTGTCACAACTCGCTGCGTCACAATGTCCTACTTATTATAGGACTGAATTAGGAAACATGACGTCATCTAAGGAGAGGGCCGGGAGACCTTCTAAACTTAGTATATTCTTGTTATTGTTTATGTTCTTGTACATAGGGGGCAGTATTATAGTAGTTATATTCTTGTACATAGGGGTAGT
>WNYA01003308.1:0-26799 GCA_019512145.1 Engystomops pustulosus | reverse complement strand
TGGCGCTGATGCACCAGCTCTGGCCCTGCCTCTCCGTCTGGCCCCACCACTGCCTCTTCCAACCTGTTCTGGTCGAGGACTCTCCTCCGTCTCAGAAGCACTGTGTTCACCCGGCCTCTCAACCCAGCTTGGGTCTGTCACCTCATCATCCTCCGATCCCTCAGTCTGCTCCCCCCTCGGACTTCCTGCCCTGACAACAACTTCCCCACTGTCTGACAACCGTGTCTCCTCATCGTCGGACACCTCTTTACACACTTCTTCCAGTACGTCAACAAGGTCATCATCACCCACAGACTGCGACTGGTGGAAAACCTGGGCATCGGAAAATTGCTCATCAGCAACCGGACAAGTGGTTTGTGACTGTGGGAAGGGTCCAGAAAACAGTTCCTCAGAGTATGCCGGTTCAAATGGCAAATTTTGCTGGGAGGGGGCAGACTGGGGGGGAGGAGGCTGAGGTGCAGGAGCTGGAGGAGTGCCGATTTCGGTGACATGGGTGGACTGCGTGGAAGACTGGTGGACAAATTGCTCGAAGCATTGTCGGCAATCCACGACATCACCTGTTCGCACTGTTCTGGCCTCAACAGTGCTCTACCACGAGTCCCAGTAACTTCAGACATGAACCTAGGGAGTGTAGCTCTGCGGCGTTCCCCTGCTCCCTCATAAGCAGGTGGTGTCTCACCCCGCCCAGGACCACGGCCTCTGACCCCTGCAGTAGTTGGACGCCCACGTCCCCGCCCTCGTCCTCTACCCCTAGCCCTCGGGTTAAACATTTTGAAAATGAGAGTTATAACTTTAATTTTTTTTTTTACTTTTTTTTGTGTTTTTTAGTTTTTAAAACCAAACGATGCTATCCTATTGCTATGGCTATTTTCTAGCCAAGTATTAAAGCACACTGCTATGCCAGATGAGATGACGCTGAGTTATGAAAAAAATAAACGTAAAATAAAAAAGGAAATGGCAGACTGTGCCTAATTGAAATCCAACCCCGGGTCCTAATAAATTTTCCCACTTCGGTCTTTGCGATGGATATGTGCGTCACTAAGCGCAAAACACAGTGGTCGCAAGTCTCACTACAAATTGCTCACAATTTCCTAGTAGATGCACTGCAGCAACTACAGCCACCAGCAGATCAACCAGAAATCAAATATATATAACGCTACTGTAGGCGTAAGTAAGACGTTTGGATTCTCCTATGGCTTTTTTCTAGCCAAGTATGAAAGCACACTACTATGCCAGATGAGATGACGCTGAGTTATGAAAAAAATAAACGTAAAATAAAAAAGGAAATGGCAGACTGTGCCTAATTGAAATCAAACCCCTAATAAATTTTCCCACTTTGGTGTTTGAGGTGGATATGTGCGTCACTAAGAGCTAAACACAACGGTTGCAAGTCCCCCTGCTAATTCCTCACAATATGGTACTAGCTGCACTACTAGTGCCAGCAAGCCCAGCCACAAGCAAATAGACAAATAAAAAAAAAAAGTATAACGTTATTGTAGCCCTAAGAAGGGCTGTTGGGTTCTTGTAGAATCACTCCTGCCTAACAGTAAGCTAATAGAACACCCTAACGCTTTCCCTGACCAGCAGCAGCTCTCTCCCTAGCGGCATCCAGACAGAGAATGATCCGAGCAGCGCGGGCAGGGGCTAGTCTATTCCAGGGTCACCTGATCTGGCCAGCCAACCACTGCTATCGACGTGTAAGGGTACCACGTCATGCTGGGTGGAGTGCAGAGTCTCCTGGCTTGTGATTGGCTCTGTTTCTGGCCGCCAAAAAGCAAAACGGCGGGAGCTGCCATTTTCTCGAGCGGGCGAAATACTCGTCCGAGCAACGAGCAGTTACGAGTACGCTAATGCTCGATCGAGCATCAAGCTCGGACGAGTATGTTCGCTCATCTCTAATGCCCTTGTTTTTACAAAACAAGACTTTAAAAATTATGCAAAAGAGCCTGAGGGGCTCCAGGCTTAATTAACATCTATAGAGCCCAGAGTCCATCAAGGTTAATTTGCATAGTTTTCAAGCCTTGTTTTGTAAAAACAAGGGCATATGAAGCTAAAAGAAGAGTGAATCTTGCCAGAGGGGGCACACACCTGCATGAAAGTGTGCTTGGTTTACAATCCTTCATCCTGGTGGTAGATTTCCTTTAAAAAAAAATCATTATATTGCAACATGTGATTTTCTATATGGGACGTCTATTTGCGGCCACCTAGTGGCTGTGTTGTGAATTACTAATATTTTCCCATGTAACTATTTAAAGGGTTGTTATTGGGTCCAAAATTGGGTCTTTAATAGGAGCAAAAACATCCCATCGCGATCCCGCGGTGCATTATCCGACGAGGATTCGGGTCCGGCGCGATTCACTAAGATCGTCTGAGTTCCTGCATGTGTCGCTGCTGCGCCAAGGTCTGCCGGAGTTCACCTGCTTCTTCCCGATGCATGTGAGTACTGATCTTGCAGCACATTTCCTTTTTTAAATTCTGTGGTTTGTCTGAATCCGTCAGGTTGTTCGCCGGCCACACCCCCTGATTTCTGTTGCATGCAAGCCGGCGCCTATGCGCCACAATCCGATCCGATCACGTGCGCCAAAAACCCGGGACAATTCAGGGCAAAAGAGAAATATTTGGGAAACCTGACAAAAGTGCGGCTTTCGGACCCTTACTAAATGAGCCCCGTTGTGGCCAATCTGTGGCCACCTCGGACCATGGTAATTATGACATCAGAGGAAGTTACTACGGATTAATGGACCCGACGTTCCCGCTCGGGGTCATTGCGATGTATTGCCGGATTGTTGGGTGAACATCCACTCTAGAAAACTTGGCTATAATTGGTGAGGGGGACTCCCCTGACCAATCGAAGTCATGCCTAGTTGCTATGGGTATCAACTTGCTAGATTGGCTGTACAGCAGCCAATTCACCAATAGGTCCGGGTGGTGTGGCCGAATCTGAACAAGAACGGGAGCGTTGGATCAGCTCATCTATAGAAATGTCTTCCTGCGGTTGGAGGAGACTATGGATTGGCTGTATGGCTCAGAGTCGTGTGGCCGAATCCGAACCCAAACAGGAACCTTGGGTCAGCTCATCTATAGAAATGACTTCCTGCCGCTGGAGGTGACCATGAATTGGCTGTATGGCTCCGGGTCGCGTGGCTGAACCCGAACAGGGACCTTGGGTCGGCTCATCTATAAAAATTACTTCCTGCAGTTGGAGGTGACTATGGATTGGCTGTATGGCTCCGGGTCGGGTGTCCAAATCTGAACCCAAACAGGAACCTTGGCTCAGCTCATCTATAGAAATGACTTCCTGCAGTCGGAGGTGACTATGGATTGGCTGTACGGCTCCGGGTCGTGTGGCTGAATCCAAACAGGAACTTTGGGTTAGCTCATCTATAGAAATGACTTCCTGCAGTTGGAGGTGACCATGGATTGGCTGTATGGCTCCGGGTAGCGTAGCCGAATCCGAACCCGAACAGGAACCTTGGGTCAGCTCATCTATAGAAATGACTTCCTGCGGTCGGAGGTGACCATGGCTTGGCTATTGGATGAGCGTTGGACCCCAACCAATCTGATATTGATGGCTGTACTAAGGATAGATCATCTCAGATAACCGATTGCATCTTCCTATACAGCCCCCAATAACTTTTCCTCTTATTTGATCCTGTGCCTAGAACGATTTGTCCACACTGCGCTCCTACAACAAGATTGAAGTTAAATGGTTTCCAAGAAAATACTCGAGCAGACGGTTTGTTTTTACAGGAAAGCACTAGTGGTATTCACAAATCACTTATCTGGAGCATCATAATGACAGGGGATGGAATTGGTGGAGACAGGCGAAGCCTTTGCCTTCCTTTAGCTTGAGGCGTATTAAAATTTTACATTCAGGATGTGTACTCTAGCTCTTACCCGAGGATGGACAGTATCAGAGATATCAAAATTATTAGATTGATATAATGGGATAAAAGCTTTGCATACCCCTCTTTAGTCACATGCATATTGCAAAGTTCTGTCTGCTGAGGAGGAGATCTCCTCGGGAATAATGACTCGACTCGAATATTAATGCACAATCGGAGATGTCTATAGTTTATTTGCAGTGGTGCCAAATAGTTGGAACAAAGTTAAAAAATTGTATCCTTAGGTCACCTAAAGGTATGAGCTAAAGGGCAAATGTAGCCTCTTACTGTAGTCCACAGTAATCTTCCATCAACATGAAGCATGATAAACCCGGGACACTTACTCATAGATCCAGGCTCAGTGACTGTGGTAATCTTATTATATTTCTTATCCACAACCTCCTTCCTTCTAAAATCAACTTTTTAAAATTATGCTAATGATCCTGAAGTGCTCTGATGAAATCTACCATTTGTTTTCATGCATTGTGAACCAAACATACCTTGGGAAACATATCTTGTATAATCCCTGAACCGAGTGGCTTCATACTTTAGAGTGTCAGGTCGGATGGCCCGGCCCCTTGACACTCCAGGCCCTGTATCAGTTGTTATGGCTGCTACTCCTGTTATTATGCCCCATGACTTACTGGAACATCCAGATGGATGCAGGAAAGTAAAACAGCAGTAGCAGTGTAGAGCAAGCTGGCGCAGGGTAAGTATTCTTTCCTTTTTTTGCCACCTTTGCCCTGGACCCCAGAGTACCCCAAATATTGAACTATGAAGAGGGAACGGGAAATTTCCCAGTTCAAAATCTTAACAAAAGTGTTCAGATATGATGTCAGGCTTTTTTGGTCTGAGTGCAACCCTTGGAAAGAAAATATTACGGCCCTTGAGCTAATTCCTATATTTCCTGGGCCATATCTTTGGAACCGGTGGATAGATTTTTAAATAACAAACACCGAATCGAATCGAGAAGGGCTCCACTGCAATGGAATGAGCCATTTCGTACTTCGTAAAGGTTCTCTTTAAGCAGCAGATAACAAATTATCAATAATGGTTTTGTTTCGGTGATCCATCTTCCGTGGACAGATTACAAAGCAATGACTTGATAGCTTGAATGGATGGGGGCGATGCCCACTGCTGGGAACCCATTGGTGATCAGATAATATTAGTAAGAATGCTGTATGATGGATGCTTAGTGAAACAATACATCAATGGGTGTCCATTATTTTAATGGTAGACAAAGAGTCGCTTCCTCCAAACTAATGTTTCAGGACTGAGCTGCCAGTACTTCCGATACCTACACTTGACTATGTGCCGCTCTTTGAAATTTACTGGAAAAGAAGGCAAAGAACATAGAAACTCTTGGAAACTAATGGAAACTTTTTACATTTCACAAGTCATTGATTGTGGTTGTTTGTAGTTTTCTGTATTTTGTCATTGTGTTAGTTGGGTTTGGATCGTTGGGTAAAGGTTCCTGTAAGACCGCTAGGAGGGTGCTACATCATAGATGTCCAAGGCATACAATGTTGCACAACGGTTCATTGAGCCAACCAGATAAAAATTATCCCAGTGTCCCACCTTCTATGAATCCATAGTAAATAGACCCTGGTATTCTCCAAATTGTCTTCTACTTGACCTCTGAGGTCTAGTATTGTGTTACAGTCTTGGCCCACCAGTGGATCCTCTTGTACTCCTTTAGGCTAGCCCAACACTGAGAAGCTGTGCCACCTGGGCTGTGGCTACTTGCTCTAAGGCCAAGTGGTAGAGGGAAGATTTTTTTAGCTTAGCAGGCAGAGTAGAGAAAGTAGTTGGTCAAAAATGATCATGTCAAGCCTCCTGTACTAGACCAAAATCAGAATAATCCAGGAAAAGACCACCGACAGTGGCTGAAGAAGAGTCGGACAACACAAAATATTTAGGACAAGGTGGAGACAATGATTTTCTCCAGGCCTGAGAAGCTACGGTATGCAGACACACTATAGATAGTAAAGGAGTGACACTAGAAGAAGAAGCTGCCTCCTCGATGTAGTAAGTGGGGTTGTCGACTAACATTGTCTGGAGCAGTATAAGACTGGCCCACCAGAGCACTGGAAGATCCCAAGCTATAAACCAATACTGGACCAGATAAGACAACGCAAACCGGAGACTACATGATCATGTCAGGTCTCCTGTACTAGAATAAAATCAGAATAATCCAGGAAAAGACCACGGACACTGTCTGAAGAAGAGTCGGACAACACAAAATATTTAGGACAAGGTGGAGACAATGATTGTCTCCAGGCCTGAGCAGCTACGGTATGTCTACACACTATAGATAGTAAAGGAGTGACTCTAGAAGAAGAAGCTGCCTCCTCGATGTAGTAAGTGGGGTTGTCAACTCACATTGTCTGTAGTAGTATAAGACTGGCCCACCAGAGTACTGGAAGATCCCAAGCTATAACCCAATACTGGACCATAGAAGACAACGCAAACCGGAGACTACAAGGGTATAAGTCCTTCTAGCTAATGGACAATAGGCCTCTACAATAATTTTATCTAGTGGACCAAGGACCCGCAGGTGGACAATGGTCTTGAGTAACTCCAGACACACCGCACAAGGCACGGGCTGACCTATGCTCCCTTATAAGCTTATAACGTTCCCACCACAATGCCGGTTTCCCTTGTAGGTTGATTGGGAGCCAGTAGACATGCTTTAAAAACTTGTTTATTTCATCATTACTGAGAACTGTAGGCAATATTGGCCTAGCCGTCACAGCGCTATATGCTTTCCTATATTCATTGAACGGGTTTACAGCCTTATTTATGACAGAGACAAGATCAGGAGAAAGCTTTAAGAACACATAAACAGGAAAGTTCCTACTAAGTACTTCATATCAATTGGATCGATCCAGCCACAAATAGACCTTAAACGTGAAATCAATACGATCCTGCTGGAAATGTCATATTTAATGTGACACAATGAGAGCATGTGGTTTATGAATGGACTCAACATTAGGAAGTATCGCTGTATTTCACCAGACGCAGACCGGGCTTGACTGAAAGAAGAATAATGAATGTAAAGTAAGAGATATCTTCCCAAAAATGGCAAGTATCTCCTATCCACAGGTTAAGGGCTCTTTCACATTGGTGTGATTTTCACAGATGCCTCATAAATCCATAGATTCCTATGGCTTGTATTTTCACTGATCCGTTTTCCATGGAAAAAATTCTGAAATTATGAAATTTTTACACTGATGTGGATCAACGAAGTCAATAGAAGTCTTTGAGTCCGCAGAAAAATCGGATGAAATATTGTTTTTTTTCACTGATGAGGCTGGAAATCCCGGTGTGATGTTTAAACTTTCATTTTTTTTTGTGGACACTAAGAACAAAACGGACGCATCACGGACAAAAAAAGGGCAGAAAAACTGAGACACATCGGAGACAAAACCAGATGCATAACTGAGGCTGAGCACCAACGCAAATGTGAAAGACCCCTACGGGATGTGTCTCTGCATGTAAATTGAACAGTCGCCATAACACCATTCACCTCTACGGGACCCCCAAGAAGGCTATCTATATGTAGTTCCATGGAAGACAATAAAATAGTGAGTCCAATGCCCATAGGGGGTCATTTACTTAGGGCCTGAATCGCTATTTTTCGTCGGGTTTCCCGAATATTACTGATTTGTGCCGTTTTTTCCTGCATTGCCCCAGGTTTTTGGCGCATGCGATCGGATTATGATGCATCGGCGCCGGCATGCATGCGACGGAAATCGGGGGACGTGGCCGTTGGAAAACCCGGCGGATTCGAAAAAACCGCCGTATTTTAAAAAAAAAGTGTCACTTGACACGCACTTACCTGCACCCAGGATAGGATGATGAACTCCAGCGAACTTCAGCGCAGCAGCGACACCTGGTGGACATCGGGCGCACGACCTTAGTGAATCCCGGCCAGACCCGAATCAGCGTTGGAGAACCCACCGCTGGATCGCGACTGGACCGGCTAAGTAAGTGTGCCCCATAGTCTCAGATTTATCATAAGTAGTGCACTAAGTGCAGTTTGCCTTTCAAATATGCAGAGTGCAGGGCCCTGCATGTACCCGGCACAGTACACACGTGAGTGAACTGGTAGGAGGCAGGGCAGGGCGCTACCAAGGGGCGGGAGGGGATGGGTGCTCAAACGGCCTTCAAGAGCTTGACTTCTTGGTCGAGCTCCCCACCTCCTTGACTGGATGATATATACGTTATAGAAACACCTTCGGAAAACACATCAATGATGCCAGATGAGGAACTTTATGTGGTTTTACAGGGTTTCTGGAGATGACAGGTTCCCTTTAAGTGTGTATTCATGAATTCTATCATAAGGTCCTGGAAGGTAGATAGGTCATGGACTGTTAGGATCACGTGACCCTCCATTCTCATGCTACTTTACGGGCAGGAATAGCAGCTGATTAGGTAAAAGACAGGAGGCTTTACTTTACATTTCAAGAAAGCAGAGCAGAACTTTAATAGATGTATACTAGTAAATTACTTAACCCCTTCACGCTCCGTGGCGGATATATCCGCCACGGAGCGCAGTGACTTAGCGCTCAGTGGCGGATATATCCGCCACGGGGATGTGTCTCTGCATGTAAATTGAACAGTCGCCATAACACCATTCACCTCTACGGGACCCCCAAGAAGGCTATCTATATGTAGTCCCATGGAAGACAATAAAATAGTGAGTCCAATGCCCATAGGGGGTCATTTACTTAGGGCCTGAATCGCTATTTTTCGTTGGGTTTCCCGAATATTACTGATTTGTGCCGTTTTTTCCTGCATTGCCCCGGGTTTTTGGCGCATGCGATCGGATTGTGGTGCATCGGCGCCGGCATGCATGCGATGGAAATCGGGGGACGTGGCCGTCGGAAAACCTGACGGATTCAGAAAAACTGACGTATTTTTTTTAAAAAGTGTCGGTTGACACGCACTTACCTGCACCCAGGATAGGATGGTGAACTCCTGCGAACTCCAGTGGACTTCAGCGCAGCAGCGACACCTGGTGGACATCAGGCGCACGACCTTAGTGAATCCCGGCCGGACCCAAATCAGCGTCGGAGAACTCGCCACTGGATCGCGACTGGATCGGGTAAGTAAATGTGCCCCATAGTCTCAGCTTTATCATAAGTAGTGCACTAAGTGCAGTTTGCCTTTCAAATATGCAGAGTGCAGCAGATTACTGAATATTGGTGCACGCCCTTCAATTATCTGGCGTCTTCTGCATTGCTCAGGAATCCCTAGACCCAAATCACATAGAGAAGGGGCGGGGGACTGTAGGGGGATTTATTTAAGTTTTCAAATGATGCAGAAGGAGGCGATTGGCCCCTCTTTTTGGGCGGTAACTAAAGGAGGTGGGGAGCCAGCTTGCAGAGCCCGCCCTGTGGTGTTAAAAGCATTGGGGGCACGTGGAGGGCCTCTTTCCTTCTGCCTCTGCACCAAACGGTGAGAAGTCACCCACCCTCAGGTTATATTTCTTTTCAGGTGTTTTTCTCGTCATTCCGGTTTCTGGCTGTTTTCTCTCTATTTTCAGATGTCACAGCATTGGCAGATTTTCACATGCCCGTAGGCAAAAGGAAGGTCCCCACATGACGTCTGCCGTCCAGCAGCCGCCATTTCGGGCGAAGGTTTTTTCTCTCAGGAATTGTTTTTTCTTGTTTTCAACTGTTTTTGCACTTTAAAATGTTTTGTTATTTAATTAACTAAGATTTTTCTAAAAAAATAAATGCTGTAGCCTACCCACATACCCACAACAATTTTATGGTCCTTGTCGTTCAATGGCGTTTAATTTGGAGAATGGTAAACCCCCGGGTCAAGAGCCTCGATTTTGGGGTTTTGGTCTACAAGTCCCTGCAGTCTTTTTGGTGCATCTATAATATACAGCGTGTGACGCGATTCTGTTGAGTCCCTGTATTAAATGTGTCACAAATTCACTAGGTGCCCCTTTAGGCGCACAGTTTTTCACTATTGGACACAGTGCAGCCGCGACAAAAAACTGGCGCAGACACTACTTCAATACCATATATACTCGAGTATAAGCCTAGTTTTTCAGCACAAAAAATGTGCTGAAAACCCAAACTCGGCTTATACTCGAGTAAATATAATATAGGTTTTAATAGGGTTTTGTGGTAGAATTAGGGGCCTCGGCTTATACTTGGGTCGGCTTATACCCGAGTATATACAGTACATGAGCAAGATCCAAAGATGTTCTTCTAGTGCAAAGTCAGACTGAGAACTGTCTCCAAAGTGCTCCAAAGCAAAAAAATTAAAACTCATTCCTTGTCCCCTTTCCCTTGTCAATTTCTTCAAATATAAACCTTCCAGGACCTTAAAAGAAACCTGTCATCTCCAGAAACCCTGTAAAACCACAAGAGTACCTTATATTGCAACATCGACGTGTTCAGAAGTCATTTTCATAACCCACCAATGCAGCAGCATGTCTGTAATAAGAACTGTTATTCCTTGCTACCATTCAGTCAAGGAGGTGGGGAGCTCGACCAAGAAGTCAAACTGGCCCGCCTCCTGATAGTAGTTTGGACTGAGCACCCCATCCCTATCTAGCTCCTTCCAACTCCTGTCTCGTCACGTGACTCCCTGGCATGCTGGAGTTCATGCGCATGCGCAGTGCACCTGTGCTCTCTGCTCTGGCCCTGCATGTACCCGGCACAGTACACACGTGAGTGAACTGGTAGGAGGCAGGACAAGGCGCTACCAAGGGGCGGAAGGGGATGGGTGCTCAAACGGCCTTCAAGAGGCGAGCCAGCTTGACTTCTTGGTCGAGCTCCCCACCTCCTTGACCATCGGAAAACACATCAATGGAGGAAGGAACTGAGGAACTTTTTGTGGTTGTACAGGGTTTCTGGAGATGACAGGTTCCCTTTAAGTGTGTATTCATGAATTGGTCAAGGACTGTTAGGATCACGTGACCCTCCATTCTCATGCCACTTTACGGACAGGAATAGCAGCTGACTAGGTAAAAGACAGGAGGCTTTACTTTACATTTCAAGAAAGCGGAGCAGAACTTTAATAGATGTATACTAGTAAATTACTTAATGTCCTGCCCCCTCCTACCCACGTATCACAAAAAACATAAAGTAAAGTGGTCAACCCCTGTAATTGATCTCTTTGTCTGTTATCAATCCCATGATGTTGCATCACAACATCACATAGGCAGCTAGAGACTATACCATTCTACCCCATCTGCTGGGGGGGAGAGTGTGAATATCCTTCTCTTTATATTGGAAAGTCTTTGCGGTAGCATCATCCAGATGGTGACCTGCTTGGGACAACAGCAAGACATGTGATTTTCTAGGGGTGAAATACAGGACCCAACTGAAGAGAAGGATCCCAGGAATCTCATTATAGCAACAATGAAATAATTATTGCCTGAATTGTGTCAGAAGGAGATCTCAAAAAATTCTATTAGGTAAACTCCGGCTTCATCCCTCCAAAAAGTCCACCCTTGAGAGGAAGCTTATTGAATTATATATGACACTTAAAATATTCAGCCTAACATCTCTTGTTAAGGTCAGACTTTGTAACCATGAATGAATGTTAATGGAAGATCAACAGACCAAATGAAATCCCATTATTTCCTTTATCCCGCTATTCCATTACACATTGGAAATGATAAAAAAAAAAGCAATTAATCCGCTTTCTTTATTGTTCTGAAATGACAAGAAATAACGGAGTTTGACATCTTCTGATGCTAATGAGTCGCGGTTTAACCCGTGTAACAGTTTGTTTGTCTTTTTGTTGTAATATCTTTTATTACTGCATTTTTTTTCAATTAATTCTTGGTTTTTAAGGGACACATAAGGGAGGGGAATCATTAATCACCTGTACCAGAATTCCTAAAAAAACGCCTCCCCCAGACATTTATAAAGGCGCTTAGCACTTTTCCGATAAAGGGGGCGTGGTTTAAAGAAAGGGAATTTCCTGGAAAAGTGGGTGTGGCCTGGTGGGAAATAGTCTGTGCGGCCAAAAAATAAGGAGGGTTCCCCACATTGTGGAGCACAGTTTAGACCAGCTAAAAGCAGGTCTAAAAGTAGAACTGGATAGTCTTAAACAGGGCCGATGCCAGCACCCAGTATACCTGGGCAAGTGCCGGGGCCCAGAGCTGCTAGAGGGGCCCACATGGCCCAATTTCAGACTATGTGGAGGCTTAATATAAAATAACCCATGTTGGGGCTCTTTGGGACTAGAGAATATTTTAGGGAACAGGGGACTATTTAAGTTTCTGAACTTTTAATTCTGGCACCAAAGTTTCAAACATGGCCTTTCGGCAGTGTGTGAAAGGCCGCAAAATAGAAACCAAGCTCCAGGCTTCTCTGCAGTCGCTTTCACCTTGGACCTTGTTTATAAGATGACGGCTGATGGCTGGTTCATGTAGCAGAATTTTTATTTATTAAATTATTTTATACTGACTGGACCAATATACAAGCTCTTATACCTGCTGTGCCCCCCTCATCCTCATAGACTGTAAGCTCTTGTGTCACCCCCTCATCGGACCCCATCCCCTTTTCCACCCGGCCGAAACGGGACACAGACTTTCCCCGTTTGTGGCCATCTGCATAAGGCCCAACTTGAATGGGAACCAGATGCATTCCCAAACCCATCCAACTGTCCAAAAAAAATGAGCTGTTTTTGAGATCCATCAACATCCAGCTGGATAAGTGGGGAGGTGGGGGGGGGTACTCTGAGTGTTTGTGTTGACACCTAACAATCTGATATTGATGACCTATCCTATGGATGCACTTATTATACACAAGTAGAGCTTAAGGGGCTGTCCCGTAAGAGACACTACCCCCCCCCCCCCCAAACCCCCCACCCCCCCACCCCCGCCATGGCACTTAAGTTTTAATGAAGCATTTTTATGTTGGAGGTGGAATCTTTTAGTGAATATAAATATAACTCAGACTGTACAAGGAAACTGAGAAAAGGTCAGCAGGAAACAAACTTTAATGTCAGGAACCAACTACGGCATCTGGAGTCCCAGTAAAATATTCGCATTCTTTCCGTAGCGAGAATGATAAACGTTTTGGGAGAAAAATTATTAGTTATTTTTTGTACAGCGAATCTGAATTCTACCCCGTGTGTTTGTATGCTATAATCTACAAGGCAATATCACATTCTAGAAGTGATGAGTCCAGCCTTTTCTCGTCATGGATGTGTGAACGCACTTAGGAAGCCCCTGGGGCCTGGCACTGCTGAAGACTAACTGAGCGTCCAACACACGGCGAGGGCGATCATTTTAACAACGCATAAACTTAGAAGTCCGACCTCTATCTTGGATTCCCCTCATGATATTTTTTTTTTCGCACGCGCCTTTCCTTTTAAATAACGCCATGGCTGCACCTTATGAGACCTGACACGTTAAATAAAGAAATATACAGGATCATCGTTTAGGATCACAGGGCCTATTAGTAGAGACAGTACAAGTACACGTACAAGCTTCGGCAATGCCATGTATAGAGAACTAGACTGAGACGATCTCGAGGTGGGCCGTGTTACTACATGGATCGCGGCAAAAATGACAGAAATATACAGAGATGGATGAGTTGCGATGGGATGTGGGTAAATCATGTGTCCCACATCACTAGGGGAATTTCCTCTGAAGTCACCTATTGCAGCTATGGGGTACCAGCAGTGCGGGGGCCTTGTCAACAGCTGCCATATCCCCCTGCTCCGTCACTATGCATATCTGGGCAAGTGCCGGAGCCCAGAGCTGCTGGGGGGGGCCGTGAGGTGTATCGTGTGGATCCATGGGGGTGAGGGGGCGTGTCTAATGAATCCATAAGGTGTGAGGGGGCTGTTGGTAATGATAACTTGGGAATTTTAGGAGACTGTTTTAAGTTTCTGAATTTTTAATGCTGCCTTGTGAGTACACTGCAAAGGGCCCACTGAGGCTCTCTCGGACCCAGGTGCCTCTGAGGCTCTGTCACCCAGGGCCTACTGAGGCTCTGTCACCCAAGGGCCAACTGCAGGCTCTGTCACCCAAGAGCCTACTGAGCTCTGTCAACCCAGAGCCTACTGAGGCTCTCTCACCCAGGCCTACTGAGGCGCTGTCAACCCAATTGGGTTGACAGCGCCTCAGTAGGCCTGGGTGAGAGAGCCTCAGTAGGCTCTGGGTTGACAGAGGCCTCAGTAGGCTCTTGGGTGACAGAGCCTCAGTTGGCCCTTGGGTGACAGAGCCTCAGTAGGCCCCTGGGTGACAGAGCCTCAGTAGGCCCCTGGGTGAGAGAGCCTCAGTGGGCCCCTTTGCAGTGTACTCACAAGGCAGCATTAAAAATTCAGAAACTAAAACAGTCTCCTAAAATATTCCCAAGTTTATCATACCAACAGCCCCCTCACACCTTATGGATTCATTAGACACAGCCCCCCTCACCCCCATGGATTCCTCACGTACAACCTCACGGCCCCCCCAGCAGCTCTGGGCTCCGGCACTTGCCCAGATATGCCTAGTGCTGGCAGGGGGATATGGCAGCTGTTGACAAGGCCCCCGCACTGCCTGGACCCCATAGCTGCCAATTAGGTGACTTCAGAGGAAATTCCCCTAGTGATGTGGGACACATTGATTTACCACATCCCATCGCAACTCATCCATCTCTGTATATTTCTGTCATTTTTTGCCGCGATCCATGTAGTACACGGCCCCCTCGAGATCCGTCTCAGTCTAGTTCTCTATACATGGCATTGCCAGAAGCTTGTACGTGTTACTTGTACTGTCTCTACTAATAGGCCCTGTGATCCTAACACGATGCCTTTAATATTCTTTATTTAACGTGTCAGGTCTCATAAGGTGCAGCCCTGGCGTTATTTAAAGGAAAGCGCGTGCGAAAAAAAATATCATGAGGGGAATCCAAGATAGAGGTCGGCACTTCTAAGTTTATGCGTTGTTAAAATCGCGCCTCGCCGTCGTGTTGGACGCCTCAGTTAGTCTTCAGCAAGTGCCCAGGGGCTTCCTAAGTGCGTTCACACATCCATGACGAGAAAATGGCTGACTCATCACTTCTAGAAATGTGATATTGCCTTGTAGATTTATAGCATACAACAACACGGGGTCAGAATTCAGATTCGCTGTACAAAAATAACTAATAATTTCTTCTCCCAAAATCGTTTATCATTCTCGCTACGGAAAGAATGTGAATATTTTACCGGGATCCAAGATGCCGGTAGTTGGTTCCTGACATTAAAGTTTCTTTGTTTCCTTGGCTGACCTTTTCTCAGTTTCCTTGTACAGTCTGAGTTATATTTATATTCACTAAAAGATTCCACCTCCAACATAAAAACTGCTTCATTAAACTTAAGTGCATGGCGGGGGGGGGGGGGTGGGGGGTTTGGGGGGGGGGGTGGTAGTGTCTCTTACGGGACAGCCCCTTAAGCTCTACTTGTGTATAATAAGTGCATCCATAGGATAGGTCATCAATATCAGATTGTTAGGTGTCAAACACAACACTCAGAGTACCCCCCCCCCCCTCCCCACTTATCAGCTGGATGTCTGATGGATCTCAAAAAACAGCTCAATTTTTTTTTGGACAGTTGGATGGGTTTGGGAACTGCATCTTGGTTCCCATTCAAGTTGGGCCTCATGCAGATGGCCACAAACCGGGGAAAGTCTGTGTGCCGTTTCGGCCGGGTGGAAAAGGGGATGGGGTCCTCACTCAGGGGCCTACTGAGGCTCTGTCACTCAGGGGCCTACTGAGGCTCTGTCACTCAGGGGCCTACTGAGGCTCTGTCACTGAGGGGCCTACTGAAGCTCTCTCACCCAGGGGCCTACTGAGGCTCTGTCACCCAAGGGCCAACTGAGGCTCTGTCACCCAAGAGCCTACTGAGGCTCTGTCATCCAGGGGCCTACTGAGGGTCTATAGCCCAGGGGCCTACTGAAACCTGGAGCTGACCCTAACTGAGCTACTGCTGTTTATGGCAGAGGCCATCAGGGACTATGTGATGACATCATTGTGCCTATCGACATCAAAAAATATAAGACACAAACTGGGCTACAAAACAGTGGGGGGAGGGCAACAGTGGGGAGGCAGGTTAGAAAACTAAGGTATAAAAAGTGGGGCTACAGAAAGAGAAGCATAAGTTGGGGGCTACATAACAGGGAGGCATATGTTGGGGGTTAGTTACCGGAATTGGGGTATTTTAAGTGGGGACGACAACAGAGAATGGTCATTATGCATGGAGGGACTTTAGAAAAAGGGCATCATTAGTCATATCCAACAGAAAGGGGGTATTATGTGGGGGCCACTTAAAGGGGCATTAAACTTTGTGGTCACACTAATGGCTGGGGATTAGGGAGCTAAATTTGTTTTCATGAATGGGTAACTTTACATTGTGGTGTCTGGTATATTCCCACAATGTAACGTACAGTTATGGGGTTGACCATAGCCAAAAGCTTGTTATGATGACCAATCATTTCTCATTACATATTCCATAAATGTAGAAGAAGGACGCACTTCCATCTTATAGATGTGTAATGGGATAAGGTCCGGTTCAGTGTCACATAGAAGTGCAGTGGGACGAAACACGTTATTGTGCTTCAGTGAAGTGCAATGAGGCGCGACCCAAACATAGGATGAGGCTCATTATTGTATCCATGAAAGTGTAGTATATATAACAGCACAAGGCACATCCCAACATCCCATAAAAGTGCAATGGGAGTGTAAAACATGCAGAAGAATGAGGCACATCCCAAATGTAATAACAGTGAAATGGGTGTAGCAGGATGAGGAACATGGATGTACTTGGATGAGGCAGCTTCCTATAGAAGTACAATATGATGAGGCATATCAATGTGCCCTATGGAGGTCCAATGAATGGAATTGGTTCAGGAACATAACACTGTTCTATGTAAGTACAAAAAGTGTAATAGCATGAGGCACATCCCATAGAAGTGTAACAGGATGAGGTATAACCCAGTGTCCCATAGAAGTGCAATATGGTGAGACGCAAGCAATTTTATTTGTGATAGACACCATCTCACAGAAGAGAGTTCAGTCTGATAGAACGTAGTCATCATGCTTTCCTCCCTCAGCCACACCTCTTCCATCTCACAGCAGAGAGCTCAGTCTGATACAATACAGTCCTAATGCTTCCCTTCCTCAGTCAAGCCTCTTCCATCTCACAGCAGATAGCTCAGTCGGATACAACACATGCCTAATGCTTATCTTCCTCGGTCATGGCCTCTTCCATCTCACAACAGATAGCTCAGTCTGATACAACACAGCCCTAATGCTTCTTTTCCTCAATCAAGCCTCCTTCCATCTCACAGCAGAGAGCTCAGCATGATAGAAGACAGCCCTAATGCTTCCCTCCCTCAGTCATGGCCTCTTCCATCTCACAACAGATAGCTCAGTCTGATACAACACAGCCCTAATGCTTCTCTTCCTCAGCAAGACACCATTCCCCTCTTTTTTTTTATCACCGGCTCATTGCGCAGGAGACAAGATCTTGGGATAAATCTCTCAAATATTTATGTATGTATATCAGTATAAAGAAGGGGAGAAGAAAGAATCTCCTGGCATCATCTACGGGCATAGTAACTATCCAGTGTGAATGGAAAAGGGAAGAAGGGGCAAGTTACCGGAGGCAAGTCTTAACTTCATGTTTGACTTTTTATCTCTTTTGTTGAGGCACATCTGGGTTGATCATTAGATTTCTGCGTTTCTCATGAACATGATGATAATTTGAAACTCAAGTTATGATGAAACTCTATGTAAACTTCTTGAAGAACCATGGAATTCCATGGAATGTAGCAGTGTAAAGGATTTCTGGGTCCCATAGACGTGAAATGAATATAATGGGATGAGGCACATCATTGTGTTCTCCTTCTATGCAATGAATGTAACAGTATGAGATACATTATAGAGCCCCATGGAAGTTCATAAAGGGTAAGGCTGAATGTGGAGAAGAACAATGGAAGCCCGGTTGAAATAAAATTACATGCTTGGCCAAATCTTGTATATGTCTCATTAACTCTATGTAACTCAATGAATAGACTGCATGTCATATGATATGTAGCAATAAACAACATGGACATATAGATACCAGTGACCCATTGGGGGTCATTTACTAAGGGCCCGATTCGCTTTTTCCCGACGTGTTACCCGAATATTTCCAATTTGCGCCGATTTTCCCTGTATTGCCCCGGGATTTTGGCGCACGCGATCGGATTGTGGCGCATCAGCGCTGGCATACACGCAATGGAAATCGGGGGGCGTGGTTGAACGAAAACCCGACGGATTCGGAAAAACTGCCGCATTTTTAAAAAAAAATTGGTCGCACTCCCCATGCTTACATGCACCAGGAAGAGATCAGTGAACTCCGACGCAACTCGGCGGACCTTGGCGCCGCAGCGACACCTGGTGGACATCGGGCGCAGGACCTTCATGAATCGCCGGAAGACCCGAACGCTCGTCGGAGAAGCCCTCGCTGGAACGCGAATGGACCAGCTAAATAGATGTGCCCCAATATCTTTTTGTATCACCAGTAGGTACATAAATATAGTTCCTCTTCAGCCCCACCAACAACTCTTATTCTACTGGCCAATTGATATTGGAAACCTGCCAAGTGAATTTTGGACACTGAACCACCAGCAGGGTCCTTATGGACCAGTAGTTTAGTGTCCCATTAAATTCCTAACATTCATTGACAAGAGTTTGATGTTTTCCTCTGACTCATCTCTAGCTTGGATGGTCCTCATGGATAAAAATTGACGTCTCTTTGGCGCTGAATTTAATGGAAAGAAGTAGTGGATCGCTTCTGGGTAAAAAATCAATCGGTGATAAAATACTATGCGTTTCACATTCGTTCTTAACATGCAATCATACTTTCTCTCATTTATTATGATATAGTGGAAGAGGAGGAGAGTTCCAAATCATCACATGATAATCATACAAAAAAGTAATCACAATCATTCTGATTACCGTACATAAGGGCTCATTTACTAACCCGGTCCTGTCGCAATCCAGCAGCGCGTTCTTCGATGAGGATTCGGGTCTGCCAGGATTCACTAAGCTCGTATGTCCAACTTCCTACAGGTGTCGCTGCTGCGCTGAGGTCCGCCGGAGTTCACCATCTTCTCCCCGGTGCATGTAAGTGCTTGATTTTGCGACACGCCTCGATTTTTAAATTACGCGTTTTTTCAGAATCCGTCGGGTTTTCTGACGGCCACGCCCCCCCCCCCCCCCCGATTTTGTTGCGTGAAAGCTGGCGCGTGTGCCAAAATCCCGGAGGAATTCCCGCAAAACGGAAAAAGCCGGGAAACCCGACGAAAGTGCGGCCACGGAGCCCTTAGTAAATGAGTTCCCAAAGAATTGTATATAGATTAGATATAGAGTAGATATAGATATAGACTGTATATAGAGTAGCTACATACTGAAACTTATACAAACGGACGCGAGAAAACGTGTGTTTGTCATTCCATTTATGTTTCCATCAATACTTTCCCATAACTGTAAGTATGCTATATAAAGTTTGTATAGCCTTAATAATAATCCCTGAATATTTATCAAGTGATTCAGCAGTCAAGCTGCTTCCTTTAGTGCTGTCTGCAAACTCTCCGTGGATCTTTGTTAAAGGACATCTACAACCAGGATGAAAGATTGTAAACCAAGCACACTGACATGCAGGTGTGTTCCCTCTCTGGCTTCCTATGCCCTTGTTTCTAAGAAAAAAGACGTTTAAATTATGCAGATGAACCTGAGGAGCTTTGTGCTCTACTAACACCTATGGAGTCCTGAGCCCCTTAGGCTCATTTGCATAATTTAAAGCCTTTTTTTGTAAAAACTAGGGCATAAGAAGCTAAAAGAAGATCAGATCCCGCCAGAGGGGGCACACACCAGCATGTCAATGTGCTTGGTTTACAATCCTTCACCCTGGTGGTTGATATTATTTTACATGTCTGAGCACTGATGTATAGGAGGAGCTGTAGTAGCAGTGTTATGACTCATCCTGCTCCCTCCCCTCTCCCTGTAGCTGTGAGTGTGATGGACTGTGAGAGAGAGATATGAGGGGGCACTCTGAGTTGAACCAAGGACTTCTTGATCTGTAGTCAAATGCTCTAAAACTGAGCTATAATCCCCAATGCCCCTCCCCTTTGTATAAAACATCTTAATTTTGTGAGAGGCACAGTGGGTGACGTCATCAGGAATGAGTAACAGGAGTTCTGTTGGTGGTTTATTGTACCAAATACACCTCAAAGGCTCTCATTAAGATTTTCAGTCGAATTATGTGTAATTACTAGGGTAGATCAACACTTATTTTTGGTTTGGATTAGCCTTCAGCCCTGTGTTTCCAGTCCTAACATGACCTGACCATGGGTGGAAAAATTTCAAATGATAACATATCTGCACAATCCCCTTCATATAAATGACAATGGGGCAGATTTACTTACCCGGCCCATTCGCGATCCAGCGGCGCGTTCTCTGCACAGGATTCAGGTCCGGACGGGATTTATGAAGGTAGTTCCTCCGCCGTCCACCAGGTGCCGCTGCTGCGCTGAAAAGCATCGGGACGCGCCGGAATACACCGAGCTGGGCCAGGTGAAGGTAAGCGCTTCCCAAGCGACACATTTTCGGTTATTAAATGCGGCGGTTTTTCCGAATCCGTCGGGTTTTCGTTCGGCCACGCCCCCCGATTTCCGTCGCGTGCATGCCAGCGCCGATGCGCCACAATCCGATCGCGTGCGCCAAAATCCCTGGGTAATTCAGGTACAATCGGCGCAAATCGGAAATATTCGGGTAACACGTGGGGAAAACGCGAATCGGGCCCTTAGTAAATGACCCCCAATGTACTTGTTCTGTGGTATAATTTCTCAAAAATTCCACTAAATGTTTTTTTTAGATTACCATTTCGGAATCTCATGTGAGATATTACTTGACATATGGCATGCCTTATAGTTAAATTGTTGGAAAGAGTACAGGAAAGCTTCTGTCTGTAAACCGAGAGCGAAGAATAACTCCAAGAAATGATTCTCCTCTCAGATGATCCCCTCACAACCCATATAGCAGCCACCCACCCAACTTGGAGATGCTGCTAGCTGCCTGATCTGGCACCACAGCCTGAAGATTGCTGAAAAGCCTCAAGAATATTATCTTCTCTGGATCTTTGACTGTAGGCCACATTTGCTAACATATATATAGTCAGAGATGACCACTGGCCTCCTTCTACTAAGTCTTCCACAATAGGGGATGTTACCAAACAGTTCTACCCCCACCATTTACGAACAGTCAGTGCCATTAAAGGATTGTACCAAGTTCGATTGTTAAATCCTATCCACAGGATCAGATTGGTGGGGGCTCGTTCTCACTAACTGATGGAGCAGCAGGTCAAGCGTGTGTCCTGCTGCTGCTGTATTCAATACTATGGGAGTGCACTCTGGAACTCTCATTGAATGAATTGGAATAGTGGACCCTCAGCGATCAGATGTTATGCCCCCATCCTGTGGATAAGGGATAACAAGCAAACCTGGTATGACCCCTTTAACAATGCAATATGCTCAATATGCTAATTTGGTTCTTTACTGTCAAGTGGGTGGCGCCAACCTGTCATGACGCTTATATAGCTTATAGCAATGGCTAAGCAGGGAGCAATAGACTCAGGCTCGGACTGGCCCACAGGTGAACAGGTGGATCCACCGGTGGGCCCCCAGGTCCTGCATACGTAGTGCTGGACACCTGTTATTTATAAATATATATAACATGCAGCATCTCAACTATCCTATGTATTTATATGATTATATTAATAGATTATGTATCTAACTTATAGCTTTGGTGGGCCTCTAGATCAGATTTTACTGGTGGCCCCAAGGTATCCCAGTCTGAATAGACTTTTTGGCTCTGCTGTAAAATGATGCTAATGAGCCTAAAGGGCTCTTGTAACGCCTACATAGAGCCCTTTTGGCTCATTAGCGTAATTTTAAAAGTTCATTTTAGAAGAAAGGAGGCCATGGACAACAAATATAAGAAGTCACAGGGCCTGGATCTATGAGTAAGTGTCCCAGGTTTCGCTTGATGGATTTTGACTTCACAGGCTGTTACACTGTGTAGGAGGACTTCTCCCTTCCCTCTGCCTGCTGTAACCTCACACAATACGAGGGGTGAAGTGCAGAAAGAGCAGAGGGGAGGGTGAGATAGTCTAACACTGGAGCGGTTTCTGACACTCCTATTCTATGGAGCAGCAAGACGAGCATCCATACTCCGGATTGCTGGGGGTTCTGTTCTCATGATCGATGGAGGTCCCAGCTGTCAAATCGATCTGCTAGGAAAACCTGGAACAACCCCCATACGTAAGGAAACAAAATGAACTTTTAAAGACAACCACAGATGGCCCCAGCCAAACAATCCCCCACATTTCTGATGATGGAAGATTAGGGTTATCCTTAAGGTCACATCTGATTTCTCGATTTAGAGTAGAGTAACATTTAACGAGTGGAGTTCACCATATTTCATTTCTCGTAATAAATCCGCAGCTCGCCCCGTTCCAGAAGAAACATCTATTTCATCGAGGTCTCAGCATCGCCCCAACCTAGTCATCTATCAGATCAGCTTTGCAGACACGTCGACGTCTGCCAATATCAGCGTACTCAGTTTACAACCGCGCGCTGATTGGGGTCGGCCTTGTGAAATTTACCGCATGCTCTTATATTCTCCAAAAACAAACCCGTCAGATACACTTACCATACGATTTCAGAGGCATCTTTGTGCAGAGAGAATATGAGACGTTGGTTCTCCAAAAATGAAGCCTGATGTGTTTTCATTCTGTTCGCTGTTTTAGCACCGCTCCAGCTTATCCTGCCAAATGCTCAAACCCTCACATATAATTCTCTGTGTTCTGGGCGTTGAATACTCATCTTGTCAGTGTAAGCACAGGAGGCCGTGCACTGATCTGAGGATGAGAATGGAGAATTGTTAAAATCCAAAATAACTATGAAAATGTATTATAAACACCTTCCGTAGTGTAACCTAAGGGGCTCGTTCACCTACCACGCTTGTATTCACACATGAAGATAATAGGCAGTGTTGTGACTGTAGGGGGTGTAGAGACCAGTGAGGGGTCCAAAAAGGTCCCTATGCCACATATTAGGAAAAAGCAGGCAAATGATACATAGTGTGAAATCATAAATACTACTCTGAGCTATAACAAAATAGAAATAAAAGAATTATATCTGTTACTGACTGTCAGTTCCTGTCACAGCCTCTGTCTCTCTGTCTCCCTCCATCTCACCTCACACATATATACTTATACTCATTGCTTATTGTAACCAATCAAAGCTCAGAGCTCATATTAATGACCTGTGGAAGAACAGCAACCAATCATGGCTCAGCTTCCAACTGCCACAGCAGCAGCAGACAATGGGGCACAATTACTTACCCGTCCGGGTAAGTGCATTATCCGACGAGAATGCACTGTGCTGCGAATCACTTAGATCGTGCACCCGATATCCTGCATGTGTCGCTTCCCCACTCAGGTCCGCCTGGAGTTCACCTTCTTCTTCCTGGTGCATGTAAGTGCATTGTCTTGCGACACAATTTGAATGTTAAATCCCGTGCTTAGTCCGAATCAGTCAGATTGTCTGACGGCCCGCCCCGCCCCCACAATTTCTATTGCATGAAAACGAGTGTAACTGCGCCAAAATCCGATCGCGAGCAACACAATCCCTTGCTAAATACCCGTTAAGGCTGTGCAATCCCTGAAAATGGCAGAAAATCCGACTAAAGTGCGATCCGCGGACCCTTAGTAAATAAGCCCCAATGGCTTCTGTATATGGTGGTTAATAAGTGTATGTTGGAGAGCATGGAGTGAAAATTTAATCTCAAAACCGAGTCTATGACGTTCCCTGAGTCACAGCGAGCGGCTGTGCAAAATTTGGCGACGGTGCAGATTCCTGTAGCGGACATACATACATACATATACTCAGCTCTATATATTAGATAGGTCATTGTATAGTCTTATATTAATATATCCTAAGATCAGTAAATAACAGTATTTTAAGCTTATTATATAAATTGTACATATTCTAAAGCACAGAATAAAAATGTAAATTAGATCATTGTAAAAGACACTGATCAAAATTAGAGGTGGTAATCCGGCACCTAGTGCTAGTTTCCTTAATTATCTGACAAACCCTATGGAACTGGTGCCTAACTTTCCAGTATGTACTGAAAAATGGACAACCCTCTGGAAGCAGGTTGTCCAGAGGAAAGCCAAAGGGGAGACTCTATCATCCGTAGCAAGAGAAGTTCGTTGTTCTAACATCGTGATTTTTGGAATATTGCATCTTTACAACATCAAAAACTCATTCAAGTCTCCCGAAAAGACTGGTTGCCCCTTGTAAGACATATACAAGAGAGGACAGGATAATGCGGAGAATCTCCATGGGAAATCGTTTCAACACTGCAACTGGAATTGGTCACTGAACAGGGTGTAGGTCTGCCTTTTAAGACCATTTGACTTCTCTGTAGTGACCAAACTTCTTATTAGCAGAAAGAATCAACAGGGTTGGACTCACCTTTGCTAAGGAGCATGTTGTGTGGACAGGGAAGTAGTGGTCCACAGTTGATTTTAGTGATGAAAGCAAGTTTAATTTATTTGGACATGATGGGAAATATTATGTTCGTCAACAAACTGACTGAACCCAAAGTGTGTAAAAAAGTCAGTGAAAAGTGGTGGAAGTGTCATGGTTTGGGGAATGTTTTCTGCAGCAGGAATTTGACCTCTCTAACAGCTACAGGGCAGAGTGAATGCAAGTGTGTATCAGAACCTTCTTCAATAACACAGGGTTCCGTCCTTTCATTCTTCACTCAATCGGCCAGCAATTTTCATACAGGATAATAACCCGTCACACAGCAAAACTAGTAAAGCAGTTCCTTAAAACAATAAACATTGAAACAATGAAATGGCCACAGCCCATGATGTAACCCATTGGAAAACCTCTGGAAAATCTTTTGTGACAAAGTTATGTGACATTGATGTCATAGTACAGAGATAATACACACAGTGATGTCACAGTACAGGGATAATACACACAGTGATGTCACAGCACAGGGATAATACACACAGTGATGTCACAGCACAGGGATAATACACACAGTGATGTCACAGCACAGGGATATACACACAGTGATGTCACAGTGCAGGGATAATACACACAGTGATGTCACAGTACAGGATAATACACACAGTGATGTCACAATACAGCGATGATACACACAGTGATGTCCCAGTACAGAGATAATATACACAGTGATGTCACAGTACAGAGATAATACACACAGTGGTGTCACAGTACGGGTAAACACACAGTGATGTCACAGTAAAGAGATAATACACACAGTGATGTCACAGTACAGGGATAATGCACACAGTGATGTCACAGTACAGGGATAATACACACAGTGATGTCACAGTACAGGGATTATACACACAGTGATGTCACAGTACAGGGATAATACACACAGTGATGTCACAGTACAGAGATAATACACACAGTGATGTCACAGTACAGGGATAATACACACAGTGATGTCACAGTACAGGGATAATACACACTGTGATGTCACAGTACAGGGACTATGACGTTGGAATAGCTGGACTGGAATACCGCTTTAATGGGCCTATCAAATCCCCTGTAGTTCTGTTGAGGAGCTGTGCTCTCTCTGAGTACAGATCATCTCCGGACAAACCACAGACCTTAGCAGTGATGGCCTATCGCTGACTGAGAGTACTAGTAGTGTTATACAAGTGTGGAGGTAACCTATCAGGGTAGTGATTAGTCCGCCAGTAAACAACACTCAATATCGACAATAAATCCACAATAGAAGAACAGAAACCAAAGCTGCTAATCGACCATCTGGGTGGGTCGCTACTTCAATCAAGGACCTGCAGTGGGCATAATTCACTTCACAGACCGACCACGTTCATAGCGATATATGATAGTACGAGTCCACGCTATACAGCAGTAAATATTATTGTGCAGTTTTACTTTGTGCAGAAGATACAGAGTATTTATACTGGATGGCAGTTTGCTACAAGCCCCATAATGCATTGCAATATAAATCTTATGAATGGGTCTCATTTACACTTGTGAGTCTCCTCTGCCTGTGGCTCTTCTACAGTATATATATATTATATTTAGATCATAATAATAATATTGCTACACAATGAAACCCAGTTTCAGCGCTAATTTTGCTGTTGATATACAGGAGGATAGTTATATAGTATCATTCTTACACAGTGGGCCTAATTCACAGACTGCCCACATTACCGTAGACATCCATGCATCATAGTGATATATTGTGTAAAGAGCCCCTGCTAAACAGCAGCACCGAACCATAATCATGCAGGGAACAAGGGACTCCTTGTGCTTTACATGTTGCACAGAATCATGTCCTCTGCACTGCGGTCGGTGAGTGAAATGTGACCACTGCATGGCCCATAAATCATGGACTGCCCATGGTCATCTGAAACATCCCTAAAGGGTTTTATTAACACATTAATTAAAACACATTGCTATAATAAGGCGGCAATTTGTTTGCATTAAACAATTAATCCCTTAAAGAAGATCTGTCAATTTGGGACCCTAAACCAACTACAAGTCCTTATGGACCTTAGGGTCCCAAATTGACCTGACAGATGTTCTTTAAAGGGATTGTCTAATGCAAACAAATTACCGACTCAATGCAGTAACATAACTACCAGCAACGTGAAGATGCGAAGGATCAAGGACAGAGGTCAGTATAATATTTGGAGTTTTTTGGGCACACACTTTAAAAATCAAGCATGGCGTTTTAGGACACTAAACCACCAGTCCATAAGGACCTGTGGATGGTTTAGTGTCCCAAATAGCCCTGACAGGTTCCCTTTAATACAGGAATCAAAGAAATAGTTTTTA
>WNYA01003307.1:0-26800 GCA_019512145.1 Engystomops pustulosus | reverse complement strand
GGGTTCTGTACTGTGGACTGTTACTGACTATGTTTATAAGTGTGTACCTAAGGGATTTGGTACTGGGACTTACTGGACAATGTTATAAGTAGTGTATCCTAGGTCTGTACTGGGACATTTACTGGGACTGATGATCTTAGTCAGTGTAGGTCTAGAGGTCTGTACTGGGACATTACTGGACTACATGTTATTGTAGTTGCAGCCTAAGGGTCCTGTACTGGGACATTCCTGGACTAATGTTTATAGTATATAGCCCAAGCTGTACTGGGACTTTACTTGGACATATGTTATAGTAGTGTAGCTAGGGTCTGTACTGGGATTATTACTGGACTGATGATATTAGTAGTGTTAGGCTAAGGGTCTGTACTGGGACTTTACTGGACTAATGTTATTAGTAGTTGCAGCCTAAGGGTCTGTTCAACTTGGCATTCTGGACTAATGTTTATTCGTATTTGCATCCTAGGGTCTGTACTGGGACAATTACTTGGACTAATGTATTATTAGTGCAGCCTAAGGGCCTGTACTGGACATTACTGGACTTAATTATTAGTAGTGTGGCCTAAGGGTCTGTACTGGGACATTACTGGACTAATTATAAGTAGTGTAGCCTAAGGGTCTGTACTGGGACATTACTGGACTAATGTTAGTTAGTAGTGTAGCCTAAGGTCTGTACTGGGACATACTGGACTAATTTATTAGTAGTGTAGCCTAAGGTCTGTACGGGACATTACTGGACTAATGTTATAAGTATGATTGTAAAGGGTCTGTACTGGGACATTACTGGCTAATGTTATAGTAGTGTTAGTTTTAAGGGTCTGTACTGGGACTTACTGGACTAATGTTATTAGTAGTGTACTAAGGTCTGTATGGGAACATTACTGGACTAAGTGTTTTAGTAGTGTACCTAAGGGTCTGTACGGGACATTATACTGGCCTAATGTTATTAGTAGTGCAGCCTAAGGGTTCGTACTGGGACATTACTGGCTAATGTTATTAGTAGATTACCTGAAGGATCTATACTAAGTAAGATCATATTGTGGCAGTATTGTGGAGAGGATAGAATCCAAACTTCTATTTATCATATTGGATACTCTATAACTTCCTAATTCTTCCCTCTGTGGAGCTTTAATAATCCTACTTTTTGTAGGAAGACCAAAGATCTGGGTCAGAATAATGACTGGACACTATTGAAGAACCATTATAATTTTAGTAGTGGAATAGACATCGGAAGAATCCATCTTGAGGCCTACTCGCAGTTGACCAAGCCTCATTTTCAGTTGCTAGGCTACTGATATGGGACCATGGGATGCAGTTCAGTAATGACGATTTACTCAAAAAACCGTTTCATTTTCCACCCACTCGTCACCCATACGTTTCACACCCTGTGACCTTAATCCACAGATGGAGGATGAATATGGGTACAAGGTAGTGTTTTATATCTCCTTTGCCACAAAAGGACACCTATGCCTGTGTGTGTGTGGGTGCTGGGCTGGAAATTGTAATTATTAACAGGCTCTCAGATGGGAGAGGCTGGAAAGATCCGCTTCTATAAACCTTCATAAACGCGAGTTCAGGGGAAGATAACAGGGCGGCGCTGTATCATACTATCTCTATCAATGTAGAGCACTATGGAGCAGGAATCATGGCTGCTTATTCCAGAAACAGCTGCCCCACATGTCCATGGGTTGTGCTGGTATTGGCAGCAGGTCTAAATGAAGAGAATGGAGCACTTGTAATGTATGGACGGTAGAGTTGTGTTTTTTTGAAGAAGTTGGCCATGTTTCGATATCCTAATCCTTTATATTATTATTTCATATCATTGTAGTAATGGGTTAGCTTTATGGGAAGCTGTAATCTGTACTGACTGCACAAAACCACTGAAGCCACAACCTGAGTATTTCCTAGATCTCTGGACGTCTCGTGATTTCATTTCATGTGTCCCACCCAATATCCATGTTCTTGACACTTCTCAAAAACATGGTTCACCAACATTAGCCACGTTATAAATGGAAGTATTGTAATGTACCAAACCAGGGGTGTTATCCAATGATGCTTACTCGCCCTATCCTTCCCATCCCTATTGAATTGTTTCACTTGCGTTGAGCTCTTGGTTAAAGTGATTAATGGAATAATACATGCTGCAGGCCTGCGGGATGAGCAGGACTCATTGGGCACATTTACTAAGGGTCCGAATCACTCTTTTTTTTGTCGGGTTTCGCAAAAATTTACCGGTTTGCACTGAATTGCCCCGGGTTTTTGGCACACGCGATCGATTTGTCACATCAAGCGGCCGGGTTCATGTGAGGGGAAATTGGGGGGCGTGACCATCGGAAAACCCGATGGATTCGTTTGAAACGCGCCTTACCTGCACCCATGATAGGTTGGGTGATCTCCGGTGAACCTCGGCGCAGCAGCGACAACCTGGTGGACACGGGCGCACACCTTATGATCGCCGAAAGACCCCAATCCTCGCCGGAGAGCGCGCTGCTGGATCGCGACAGAACCGTGTAAGTAATTGCCCCTTATCATTGTATTTCTAGAGTCCCTGCTCCTTCTTCTGGCCCCTGCACAAGGTATAATTCAATGAATCAGCTGCAGTTGCTGGACTGTTATATGTTGGCTTACCAGAGGTGATCTTGACGGCTTTTCCTTCAACCATAAGATACCATTATAAAAATCGTAACATGATCAACAACTAGATTCAATAATCTATTGGAATCATCATATGACTTTATTTACTTCCAAATTAAAATCTTTGGGGCCCATTATAACATGATAGAATTTGTGGCCCACAAGGATTCTCTGATGCTCTGGTGGGCCAGTCCGACACTGCTCAGCTGTGACCAGAGGGTTCCTTCAAGGTCTCATGCAGAGGACATATGCCCAAGTGCATACGGGTTGCGCAGGAGAAGAAGGGGGTGACGGCGCTCACACCCTCGCCCCTCTACTTAGAAAATAGTAGCCGTACGGCCATGATACAGCCAAGATATAGCAGGCTCAATCTTTTTGTGGCTATGACTAGAACGTGAGCACATAGCCGTCTATGGGGAACGTATGTATGGCCATAAGCTTGTGGCCGTACATACGTCCCCAGACGGTCGTGTGCATGGAGCTTAAATCTGTTGTGGGTAGACAGCATACAGCTCATTCTGGATCATATTACAAGCAGCCCTAGAAGTCTATGGGGAGAAGTAGGCGCAGAATGAGAGAGAAGTAAAATACAAGTGTGTCCTACCACTATTCTTCCATCATACAGATCCGGATGCATAAGATATAAGTAAATATGGTCAAATAATAATAATATTCATCACGTACCACCTATACTAGATAACAATGGGATACTCTTTGACATGAATTTCTCTAAGGTTTTTGCACATCATGTGAGAAGTTGTGTCATCATTGAGGAATGTGCTTCTAGCTTTATGGCTGTTGTGTGACCACATACTTGTGGGATCGATGATCCTTCTTGTGTCCGGGACCAACCCAGGTACTGGCAAGCGCATGCAGGGATGTCACTAGTGCACACACAGACTGGACTGCGAGATAAGCTGAGATAGTGTGTAAGAGATTGTAGGGAATGTAGAAGTGACAGTAATGTATCATATCTTACTTGACCTATCAGGAACCTAGGAGCAAAATGTTACACTCTATAAATACAGTAACCACCAAGCGTGATACCTCCATCTTAGGCTACATTCACACACCGTATGGGGGACGTATATACGGCCGATATACGTCCCCCGTAGACGCAATGGGCGCACGCAACCACCCTACGGAGCGGTACGGTGCAGCACACGGCGTCACCGTACACGCTCCGTACCCGGGAAAAAGATGGACATGTCCTATCTTTTCCCGTAATACGAGCCGTGCGCCATAACTTCCATGGAGAGGGGCGGGGGTGAGCTGCGCTCACCTCCTCCTCCTCTCCCCGTGCACTGCCGTTGCCCGCTAAGGTACGGCGAGCAACGGCAGTGTGAATGTAGCCTTAGTAAAATTCTTCAGTTCACATGTGTGTCCCCCTTGATTCTTTCACCCGTAGAAGCCATTCTGCCACCAAAAGCTAATTATTTATACAGCTGTTAAAGGATCAGCTGAAACCTAGCTGCATGGGTAAAAGCCTTAGCTCCAATTAGTGTCCTGGTCATTTGGAGAGGGTCTGGCCAGCTCTCCCAGACCACCGCAGTATATCATCCTACTGTTGAAGGGTTAAAATGTGATGTTGATGTTAGGTTGAGTCACTTGTTATCTACTACTAAATTCTTTCTTTTACATCGGAATCATTCACCCAATTAACCAATCTATTTGCTCTGTGTTACCTGTGCCGAGTGGTCTGTGTCTGCCAAGAGTTATTTCACAATTTCTGTTGTCCAGTGCAATCCCGGCTTGCCACTAACATCACAGGCCTCCCCTTCACCACCTGCCTGGGGATCCGATACCACCCACACCGATGTACCCCAGGGGATCCCTTATCTATATGCTGCCTCCCTCTCCTGCCTGTTATCCTGGACCAAGCTACCGTGACATGCCCAGCCTAGGCCACACCGATCCCTATAATCCAACTGCCCTTCACCACTGCATCAGGGTCTGGGGTACGTTATGCATCTCTTGCCCTGTATATCTGACCGTGGGTGCAGTATATAATTTATGGGGTTGCTCTTTATACTGTTTTTTATGGTACATATCAATTTATGCATGAGGGTATATATAATACTATATAATAGATTAAGTATCTACTTTATCATATTGAGGGGGGTGACAGTTGTATTATTAGTTATTAGGGGGCAGCGGTTCAGCTTGTATGGAGTAAGTGTTATTTACATCACAGTGTGGCATTCTTGCCTATCCAGGATATTTTTAGGAGTCCAGTGTGGAGTGTGCGGCAAGGAATGGACTGGCAAACCCTGCAGTGAGGACAAGATGAAGTCATGAGAGGTGTTATACCTGATTGAGAAACAATTGTAAGAACCCACTGGGATACAGACTGGGATGGACCCGCGCATAAGAGGAGAATGGGCGGAGCTGTGACTGATTGTATAAGTATGAGAGGTCTGATGTTAATGTCATTGATTTGATGCTATATTTATATGCAACTATCAAGTAATGCTGGTAGTATATTTATTTTGTGTAGTGTTATAAATCTTAGGTTATGCTCAAGAATGTGTGGGATCATGACATCAGTGGGGGTGTGGGGGCTTGTATTTATGGGACCGAGCCGAACAGTTTACAACAGCGCCATACAGTCTGTTACACTAGGTCATAAGGTCATAAAATGATTCGAATCAAGAGGCCCTCCCATTATATATAGTTTACTGCTTCCCTCCCCCCCTTGGAGACTGTCCAATATCATCTAGGCAGGGCGGGCGTGACAGATGTCTGGATAGTAAATGATTGTCATAAAAATATTAACTTTAAGGTGACCTGCAAGTGTAGGCAGCAAATGATTCCTGAGGAAGGGTGATTTGTTTAATGAGAGTTATAGGCCAGTAAGTTGTCCCATGTTACTCCCATGTACTGAAGTCTAGGGACAGTATCTTATTATAGTTCACAAGGAGGGGTGGGGGTCACATAGAGAACCCTGTTGAGGCCTACTTCCCCACACACTCGTAAGAAAGCCTATGAGTCCTGCTTCCCCCTCAACCCCACCCCCCCTCATATGAGAAGCCCTGTGAGTCCTCCTGCTCCCCCCTCCATTCTCAGAGAAGCCTTAGATCCTCTTCTCCCACCACTCATAGAAAGCCGTGAGTCCTTGCTTCCCCTCCCCACCACTCATCAGAGAAGCCTGTGAGTTCTGCTCCTCCTCCTCCCACTCATAAGAAGCCTGTGAGTCTGTCTCCCCTCCCGTTCATAGAGAAAGCCTTTAGTCCTGCTCCACCTTCCCATTCATCGAGAAAGCCCTGTTAGTCCCTGCATCTCTCCACCACTAATCAGAGAAAGCCTGTGAGTCCTGCTTCCCCTCCCATATATAGAAAAGCTGTGAGTCCTGCTTCCCACACTCCCTCAACGAGAAAGCCTGTGAGTCTGCTTTCCCACACTCCCTCATAGAGAAAAGCCTTGTGAGTTCCTGGCTTCCACACTCCACTGCTCCCATAGAAAAAGCTGTGAGTCCTGCTTCACACCCCCCTCATAAGAAGCCTGTGTTGATTCTCTTCCCTCCCACACTCTCCTCATAGAGAAGCCTGTGAGTCCCTGCTTCCTCAACCACTCCCTCATAGAGAAGCCTGTTGAGTCCCTGCTTCCTCCCCTCCCTTCATAAGGAGAAGGCCTGTGATCCTCTTCTTCCAACCAACTCATAGAGAAAGCCCTGTGAGTCCTGCTGTCTCCAACACTCATAGAGAAAGCCCTGTGGTCCTGCTTCCCCCTCCCTCATACAGAAAGCCGTGAGTTTGCTCTTTCGCTTCCTCCCCTCATAGAAAAGCCTGTGAGTCCTGCTTCCCCCTCCCATTCATAGAGAAAGCCCTGTGAGTCCCTGGCTTCCCCCTCCCATTCATATAGAAAGCCTGTGAGTCCTGCCTCTCCCACACCTAATTAGAAATGCCTGTGAGTCCTGCTTCCCCCTCCATTTCAAGAGAAAGCCTGTGATGTCCTGCTTCCCACACTCCCTCAGAGAGAAAGCCTGTGAGCTCCTGCTTACCTCCACCCCTCATAGATAAAGCCTTGTGATCCTGCTTCCCACACTCCCTCATAGAGAAAGCCTGTGAGTCCTGCTTCCCACACTCCCTCCATGAGAAAGCCTGTGAGTCCTCTTCTCCCACCCACTCATAGAGGAAGCTGTGAGGCCCTGCTCCTCCCACACTCCCTCATAGAGAAAGCCTGTGAGTCCGCTTCCCCACCTCCTCATAAGAAAGCCTGTGAGTCCTGCTTCCCACTCCCTCATAGAAAGCCTGTGAGTCTCTTCCCACACTCCCTCAGTAGAGAAAGCCTGTGAGTCCTGCTTCCCAAACCCCTCATAGAGAAAGCTGGTGGTTCCCTGCTTCCCACACTCCTCACTAGAGAAGCCTTTGATCCTTCTTCCCACACTCCCTCCTAGAGAAAGCCTGTGATCCGCTTTCCACACTCCCTCAAGAGAAAGCCTGGTGAGCTCTGCTTTCCCCCACTCCCTCATAGAGAAAGCCTGTGAGTCTGCTTTCCCCACCTCCTGCATAGAGAACCGCCCTGCGGAGTCCTTGCTTCCCACACTCCCTCATAGAGAAGCCTGTGAGTCCTGCTTCCCACACCTCCCCCTCATAGAGAAAGCCGTGAGTCCTGCTTCCACACTCCCTCATGGAAGTAAGCCTGTGAGTCCTGCTTCCCACACTCCTCATAGAAGAAAGCCTGTGATCCCTCTTTCCCACACTCACTCATAGAGAAGCCGTGTGAGTCCCTCTTCTCTGCATAATCGAGCCTAAATAAATCAGTCCACCCCAGCTAATCTATCTGATACATACCTTGCGGGTCATTAGGAAAAGTCCAAAACCGAGACACAATCACAGGAGAGCTCATAGATACGATAGAGCGACGCCAATTTTATTCAACTTAGTTACAGTATTGTCTAATAAAGTCTTACACAAAAACTCGAAAATGTAGGCAATTAGAAAACTCATATCGGTCGTGTCATTTATTCACCAAAATATTATTAACACATTTGAATTTTTTTATGTTATATCCTCAGAATAAATCGAAGAAACTTTTGCAGATGTAAAGTTGTGTCCTTCATGGTAACAGCACAAAAAAAAAATCCCAGCTAGTCCTGACCTGCATCATTTCCACTCCTTTTGCGGTCTGTAGGTTTTCCCCAAAACAGATCTCAAATTTCTTCTTAAATTTATCAACACTAAATGCAGAGCTTCAACTGTTTACAAATGGACATGCCTTTAAGTGCTTCACCTTGTAGTTCTATCTTTACATTCTAGTAATGGGGTGTACATTTGTTATTTTTGTTATTATGTAATCAGCAGAATGTCCCCTCCTGACCCTACTACACGGCCTGGAGATGACCCCCAGCAAGGTCCTGGACCCCTCCCAGAATGTAGCGGCTCCTACAGCTTTAGAAACGTGACCGTCCTTTTGGTGTGCTTCTCCTGCAGCGCGGCCTGCGCGTACGCGCTATGGTTCCTGGTTGCAGCACGCTGCTCATGTTTTTTCCACCCCCACTTGGAGCCTGAAAGCCGGACAGAACGTGTTATACAGACCGCAAGGACCAAGCAGGCAGTATACTATCGGACAGACCCGTTACTTCAACCCATGTAAATCCAGACTTCTCCTTCAACGAGTGTCTCGGGAATACATTAAATTCACTTTTGTTCCTTGGACGAGCGCCAGGGCTCTTACTGCTATCTCAGAGGCGAGGTCAAAAGCGTTCGCCAAGGGGGAGGACTTAGTCAGAAACACCCGACGGAGGGAATAGGGAAGAACTAATAAATTTGAAAAAAAAAAAAAATTTGACTGAGCTGCAATACCATCCACTCCTCTGGACCAGGTGGCCTGTTTTGTTACAATCATTAAGGAATATGAACTTCGAGTCCAAAATGTAATAAGTGTGTTACATGTTGTAAATTTTTTAAGGATATCCGACTTCTCCAGGGATTATAACCCTTGTGTTGCTTATACTATTGCATGGGGCCGTTACATGTGTCAGTCCATAATAACCTTTTTTATACATATCGCAATCATATTCCGTAGTCTTACACTTCATATGGGACACTATACAAATCTAATTACTTCACAGAGCAATAACATGGCATGATAGGACCATAGGACCAAGATCTGTACATCTATGAGGTTGAGGGGGTGACACAAGAGCTACGTCTATGATGGATAGTGGGGTGACACAAGATCTTACAGTCTATGAGAATGCGGGGGGTTAACCAGAGTCTTACAGTCTATGATGAGAGGGTGACAAAATGAGCTTACAGTTTATGGGGATGAGGAGTGACACAAAGCTTACGTCTCTTAGTGATGAGGTAGGTGACACAGGAGCTTACAGTCTATGAGGAGAGGGAGTGACACAAGAGCTACAGTCTATGATGGATGAGGGGGATCACACCAGAGCTTACGTCTCTGAGGATGAGGGGTGTGACACAGAGCTTCCAGTGCTATAGGATGAGGGGGGTGATACAAGAGCTTACACCGTCTATGAGGATGAGGGGGGGGACAAGAGCTACGTCGAGGATGAGGAGTGACACAAGAGCTGACACTCTACTGAGGGATGAGGGGTGTTGATACAAGAGCTTACAGCTATGAGGATGAATGGGGGGGCACATAGATCTTACAGTCTAATGAAGGATGGGGGGTGACCACAAGAGCTACAGTCTATAGGATGAGGGGGACACAAGAGACTAACAGTCTACGAGGATGAGGGGTGACCAGAGCTTACAGTCTATTGAGGATGAGGGTGACACAACAGCTTACAGTTTGATGAGATGAGGGGGACCAAAGAGCTTACAGTCTATGAGTAAGCACGTGATGTGGTGGTACCTGACTAGTCCAGCTGCCAGGCTTACATCCGACAATACTTCCTGGCGGTGAAGGCTAGCTCATTCACCAAACTAGAGAGAGGAAGAAAGGAATCTTGTTATCTCAGCCCCCCAAATATATATCTGACCCGCCCCCCCCCCCCTCTCCCCAATTTATCAACAAATTTAAAAAAAAATCCTATTGCCCCTCCTTGCATGGATGAAATATTTATATTCTGTATAATATAATAATCCTTGAATATCTTTTTCTCATAACTGTACATTGTGCGGTTCCTCTCCACAGTGCAGAGGTGTCACTGCATGCAGGCAGCTCCCTCTAGTGGTAGAGAGACCACATGGCAGGAGATGTCACTGCATGCAGGCAGCTCCCTCTAGTGGTAGAGAGACCACATGGCAAGAGGTGTCCCTGCATGCAGGCAGCTCCCTCTAGTGGTAGAGAGACCACATGGCAGGAGGTATACACAGAGCAGGGGATTTGGAACAATGTAATTGAAAGCTCTATATAGAAATGATTAATTGGTATCGGAATATTCAATGCGGAATAAATGCTGAGTCCATACAGGAAAGTGTTATCATCCAGCACGTATAATAATGTTACATACCTCCTGTTCCCAATAATGTTCGGCAGACGCTGGAGGGTTCCCACATCAGCAGCTAAACCCACATCCACCTCCTGCGGGAAGAAACTAGGTATAAACGACCACCTTTTATTCCTATGATCGATTACAAAAGAAAAAAAGTAATGTTAAAACTTTCAGATAAAAACAAATAAAATAATAATAAACACAATACAAATACATATATTAAAATAATCATAATTCCTTTTTAATTGCCCTACAAGATTACGCCCGCTACACAGAGTTTTGCCATATTGGTCCTGTCCCCATGGGCCACCCAATCTACTCAGCCTACTTGTTGTTTTGGCAGTGTGGGAGAAACCAGGTACCCGGAGGAAACGCCACGCAAACCACGGAGAGACATACAAACTGCTTGCAGATTTATCCTGGGATTGACCCAGGTTCCCCACACAGCAAGGCTGTACGCTAACCACTGAGCACCATGCTGCCAGGCTGTAATGCTAACCCACTGAGCCACCATGCTGCAAGGCTGTATGCTACGCAACTGAGCCAACCATGCTGGCAAGCTGTATGGATGCTGTGCACAACCCCTGAGGTGAGAGGTTTAACAACTCCCCCTTGGCAGCATTCACTGGGTCGCGTTGAAGGTCTCCCAACTATCCCAACAAGATTTGTTAATCCGTCTGATGCTATTCCCTATACATGTTGTAACCAAATCAGCCTCTGGTGGCCGCCCCTTGAAGAGGTATGTCCCATCATTTCAGGCAACCCATAAATGGTCGTGATAGGTATTGAGGTTGTATAACCACTGTCCAGCTATCCACATCCAGATATATACGGGATCCTTACGTAAAAAACTAGTATTAGCTTTAACTCTGTACTGCACTCACAAGTGGACACATTACCTGACTAAAACACTACGTCCTCCAGTTCAGCTGTACCGAGTGTCAGTCTGTAACCTAGGTAACAGCCCTAAAGGGACTCATCAAGTAACCAGATTTTACCCCTGAAACTAACTAGCAAACTTTGAGCCCATTATAGAAGGGAATCTGAACCTCCAACTACAAACGACAAAAAGTGTGACTCATTTCAGACAAAAAGTGACGCTTCTCTGCATCCTATTGCAAATTATCTTTGGAGGAAAGATTTTTTTTATAGGTAAACAGGTAAAAATACCATAAAAGAGGATCGTCAGAAAGGACATTCATACCTGAGGGGCTCGGTGGTATAATGGGTGTTGAATCTGGTGATATCTTTGAGAGAAGGCCCCTATCCATCAAACCCTATATGCTTTTGTATAATAGTGTCCACCAGAACTCGGCCCCCATGACATCTCTGGATCGCAGTCTTACCTTCATTGAAAGTAGGCATCTTGGGAGGCAGTATCGGATGTCAACAGGCAGTGACCAGATCCACACCTGAGATAATACTAAATCACCGTAGCATTACTATAGATTGCTCCTACTGCATAATTGGGGATCCCGTATTATCTCACTCCCCCGATACAACCATTGTGGACGGCTGCAAATCACCGGCTTTGTGCACTGCAGTGAAAAACACTTGTAGTCAATCACCTTTACAGTGACCGCTATTCCTTCAATCCCCCCTTATACACATGCACCACTCAGTTTGGCAGACGCATGCATGTGTTTTCAAATAGAAGGGAGTGATGCACGCCCACATAACCAAGACCTGTGGGCCGCAATCGTAGCAGACGCTGAGATTTAGC
The DNA here is from genome assembly GCA_019512145.1 of Engystomops pustulosus. Taxonomy (NCBI): domain Eukaryota; kingdom Metazoa; phylum Chordata; class Amphibia; order Anura; family Leptodactylidae; genus Engystomops; species Engystomops pustulosus. The sequence continues at coordinate 15,041 of WNYA01003307.1, read as the reverse complement.
ATCCAGTATCCTGATATTAATTTAACAACCTTTTCAATCACGGAAAACGATTCTGATATTCGCAAATCTTTTCTCCGCGGTTTCCAGTGCGATCTGCTGGCATCGTCCTTCCTGTGCGGCTGCAAAAACTCACTACCGCCAGATCCATGAGATCTGATCCCTTCAGACGAGGAAACACTCATCAGCAATTTTATATTCCTTAGTCATGCACTGGGTTGTGCTGGCAAGTACCTGTACGGTACTGCGCACGGTTGCGGCTGTCACAAAAAACAAAAAATTAACGCCTTTCTTTTTATGCATCCCCTAATTATCAGGAGGCCTCCATAAGTTATTTAGGGTAGACCCTACCATATACCACAATTCCGCCCTTTTAACCTATTCATCTCCTATACCTTGTATGGCTCTCCTATATCGGTCATATACAAACCTGATGTAACATCTTCCCGTCCTCCAGTCAATAAACTGCCCTGCCATTTGGAGTCTTCACCGGAGCCCGAAAGCAAGGACCATCTCCTCTGTATGGGGAAAAATTAACATTATTTTTCCTTTAAGGGATGGAACAACTTGGAACTGTATTACAACTCATTCCTATGGTCGGGTTAGGGGTGAACATAGTTTTGCCTTGATTCAGCGTCTCCTGGTATAAAGAGACGCAAGGCAAATTGCTAAGAGATTCTGTCCCTCTGTTTAGTAAGTATTTTATTATAGTGGTCTTAAATGTCTTTCTTTTATAGTGGCTGATGTGCTCCTGCACCGCCTGAGAGCTAAAGGCTCAACTCGCCTCATGAGGGACTGCCACCTACGTCCAGTAGATTCAGTAGTCCCCAACTCGACCAACACGAGTGTTATCCTCTTGTGCCATGATTCACTCGTACATGTGGTCCAACAAAATTGTCTGGCCGCCCTTAAAGACATCTAACCACAGGATGAAGGACTGTAAACCAAGCACAACACCACATACTGGTGATTGCCCCCTCTGGCAGGATCCGCTCTTTTTTTTAGCTTCTATGCCCTGATTTTACTTACCCCAAAAAAAGCTTTTAAATTACTGCAAATAAGACTGGAGGGCTAATTGGAGCCTGGAGTCCCTAAGGTTCATTTGCATAATTTTTAAAGCCCTTTTTTTTTTCTTAAAACAATGGCATCATGCTTGAAGACCAAAGAAAGCAGATAACTCATGTCCAGCCGTTAATCCGAAATATAGGGAAGACCCCTCATACAACTATCTAGCTTCACTCTCTGTACTGCGTCTACAGATTGTTGGCGTCTATTAGGCACCAGTAATAATGGTAAACCTGACCCCCGTACCTCCAGAAAGCCTTGTTCATGCATTTCTCTTCTCCGGCCCTGTTTATTCCACCAGGAAGATGTGGATCCGCCTGGGAGGATGACTTTCAGAGTTTCATAGTTGTAGGAGTATATTCCCCCGCCTCGGACGACATGTTTCGAGACCAAGACCACCTTGTTGTAGTGTCTGGCAGAACAACAGGATTTTAGTTTCAAGTAATAGAACACTATTTTGGTACACGGCGGTCCCTCCTACTAAGGACAACCTGACTTACACGATACCCTATTAAGACGGACCCCTTTTTGGTCTGAATCTACACTACAAATATACAGTTTCGACTTACATACAAATTCACTTAAGACAAACCTACGGACCCTATCTGTACGTAACCCACGACTGTGTGTAACTTCCCACACTTGACCAACCCGAGGAGACAACGTACAATGTTTATCCCCTACGGCACAAAAAAAAAAAAACAAAAGGTACTTGTTTCTTCCTCTTTAAGTTTTTTTTTAATAATTAATCACACAAAATGTGAAACGGATTTTTACAAAACTTAAAAAAAAAAAAAAAACTTCAGGTCTCTACACAAAAAACAAGCCCCAACAAGACCCAACCTCCAAGGGCTGGTACCATTTGTGGGCGTTAACCATTTTAATGCTCCGCCGCTATATTGGCGTTAATCGTCGTAACCCAGGGGGGTGGCGGCAATCAGTTAGGACAGCCGAGAGTCTCTGTGAGACTCCTAGTCCTGTCATTCAGCCGGATCTGTAGCGGTTTGCCTCCACATCACCAGGAAAGTTACCACATACAACACGCATGTACGACGCGTATGCAGTACCAGCGGTCCCTACTAAGGACAAACCACCGCCCGACTTACATCTACCCCTGTTATCAGACGGACCCCTCTGCCCGCTGTGACCTCTGGTGACCTTCTCCGAATGTGTACCTATATGTCCTCCAGATTGCAATAATCACTGTAAAGGTGTCCCCGTAAGTAGCCTTATTGATAATCCCTTGGTCCAATTACAGCAAAAATTTTGAAACTCCAAGTGTCACTGGGGGGCAAAAAACTAATTTTTGGATCTACAAGTATAACATTGAGTTTTTTACAAATTCAACTAAGAACAAACCTTTGGAACCTATCTTGTAACGTAACCCGGGATTTTGCCTGTGTATGTGTATGACAATCTGACCTCCCAAGGTTTCAAAATACCATAGGGGGGGTAAATAAAAATTAAAAAACAATTACTCGTAGTAATAAAAAAAAAAAAAAAAGTTAATTTTTTTAAAAGAACACACCATGGCTTTTCCCTAGAACACAATACAATACACACAATACATTGGGTATGTGCCGTGATCTATTGAATGGGTCTTCGCACGCCCTCGTTGCCGCAACTGTGGGGGTCTCGGTCGCCCCTCGTTGCCGCAATCTGTGGGGTCCTCGGCGCCCTCGTTGCGCAATCTGTTGGGTGTCTCGGCGCCCCTCTTGCCAGCAATCTGTGGGGGTCTCGGCGCCCCTCGTTGCCGCATCTGTTGGGGGTCTCGGGCTCCCCTGTCCGCAACGGGGCCGCGCCCTCGTTGCCGCAATCTGTGGGGTCCTCGGCGCCCTCTTTTTGCCCACTCCTGTGGGGGTCTCGGTCCCCTCGTTGCCGCAAATCTGTGGTGGTCTCGCGCCCGCTCGTTGCCGCATAATCTTGGGGGTCTCCGGCGCCCCCTCGTTGCCTCATCTGTGGGGTCTCGCGCCCCTCGTTGGCCTGCAATCTGTGGGGGTCTCCTGCTGGCGCCCCCTCGTTGGCCATCAATCTGTGGGGTGTCTCGGCCGCCCCTCGTTGCCGCAATCTGTGGGGGATCTCGCGGCCCATCTCGTTGCCGCAATCTGTGGGGTCCGGCGCCCCCGGCCTCGTTGCCCCAATCTGTGGGGGTCTCGGCGCCCCTCGTATGCCATAATCTTCGGTTGCCGAATCTGTGGGTGTCTCGGCGCCCTCGTTCCGAAATCTCAGCAATAAAACCCCCCGATCATGCAAGTTAACCCTGTCCCTCGATATGGCCCAATTTTAGTTTTGTGAAAACCCTTTTAAGTATAAAGTCAACTAGAATGGTCGTAACTGCGTTTTTTTTTCCCGCCATTCCGCTGCATATTTGGAATTTTTTCCCAACTTCCCGGGAGACAGAGGAATATAAATAACTGACAGTAAGAGCACAATGGTGTCCGGCATATAACAAGTCCTCATACACGCTTCCGTACACAGAAAAGCATTACAAAAAGTTTGGCTTTTGGACAGTGCGGGGTTAAAACAAACCCAAAACAACAACAAAATGGTCATAAGGTGCAAAGCAATAGCGCAAGCAGTGAGGGGTTAGAGGGGACGTAGAGGGTCTCAATGAGACAGCCATGTACCTGGACAGCCGCCTCCGGATCAATGTAGTAGTGTATGGGTAAAGTGCAGGGAGGGGGATGAGGGCTCAAACCTGGTGCCAAAGTCTACAGGTCACCGCCGGTGGTGACGTGGGTGTGACCCTCTATATATATGTATTATTAGGGTGATATGTATATATGATGATATATAAGTCACCTGTTATATGCAGGAAAACACATGTCATGACTTCCCCTTAAGAGACTACTTGTGATGTCTCTTTTCACCCTCTCCTCAGGACCCGATGGCAGCCAAGACTTCTCTGTGTCTCTTCCTGTAGTAACAACGGCTGCAGGATAACTGTGGGGCGCGCCATATGTGCGACAGCCGCCTCCTCCTCCCCTCATCATGGAGGGAGGAGCTGCTGAGGTCAATGGAGGCCATGAGGAGGGAGGCAGTGCCTGATGTAATGGAGCACATGAGAGGGAGTAGCTGCTGAGGTGATGGAGACACATGAGGAGGGAGGAACTGCTGATGATTGAGGCACATGATGAGGGAGGGAGCTCTGAGGTAATGAGGCACATAAGGAGGAGGTGAGCTTGCTGATGTAATGGAGGGCACATGAGGAGGGAGGGAGTGGAGCTGCTAGGTAATGGAGGCACCATGAGGGGGAGGGAGCTGCTGAGAGATGGAGGCACATGAGGAGGGAGGAGCTCTGAGGTAATGGAGCACATGAAGGAGGGAGATCTGCTGAGGTGATGGAGGCACAGTGATTGGTGAGGGGGCTGCTGAGGTAAGGGAGCACATGAGAGGGGGGGAGGGAGGGAGCTGCTGAGGTAATGGAGACACAAGGGGATGAGTGTGAGGTAGAGGGCACAGGAGGAGGGCTGGATAAGCATAGGAGGTGAGAGTGAGAAAAATGGGCACATGAGGAGGGAGGGAGCTGCTGATTGTATGGAGGCACAGAGAGGGAGGGAGGGGCTGCTGAGGTAATGGAGGACATGAGAGAAGGAGGGAGCTGCGAGGTAATGGAGGCACTAGTAGGGAGGGAGGAGCTAGGTAGGAACGGGGGGGGACTGCTGAGTAATGGAGGCACAGAGAGGAGGGAGGGAGCTGTCTGAGGTAGGAGGCACATGAGGAGGTGAGGGGCTGCGAGGTAATGGAGGGCACATGAGGAGGGAGGAGGGACTGCTTGAGGTAATGGAGGGCACATGAGGATGGGAGGGAGCTTGCTAGGTAATGGAGGCACATGAGGAGGGAGGGAGCTGCTAAGGTATGGACACATGAGGAGGGGGAGCTGCTAGAGTAATGGAGCACATGAGGGAGGGAGGGAGCTGCTGAGTAATGGAGGCACATTAGCGAGGGTAGGGATCTGCCTGAGGTAATGGAGGCACATGAGGATGGAGTGGGAGGGCTGCTGAGTAATGAGGGCACATGTAGGAGGGAATGGAGGAGCTGCTGAGGTAATGGAGCCACAGAGTGATGGAGTGAGGGAGCTGCTGAGGTAATAGCATGAGGGAGGAGCACAGTAAAAGGAGCTGAGTGGAGGGAGCTGCTGAGGTATGAGACATGAGGAGGAGGGAGCTGCTAGTAATGGAGAACCACATGAGGAGGAGGAGCGCTGAGGTATGGAGACACATGAGGAGTAGGGAGCTGCTTGAGTAATGGCGGCACATAGGAGTTGGGAGGGAGCTGCTGAGGTAAGGAGGCACTTAGGAGGAGGGAGCTGGCTGAGGTAATGGAGGCACATGAGGAGGAGGAGGGGCTAGGTATGACGAGAGGGAGACTGCTGAGGTATGGAGGCAATGAGGAGGGAGGGAGCTGCTATGGTAATGGAGACATGAGAGGGAGTGGAGCTGACTGAGGTAATGAGCACATGAGAGAGGGAGCTGCTTGCGTAATGGAGACAGCATGAGGAGGGGGAGCGCTGAGGTAATGGAGACACATGAGGAGGGAGGGAGGCTGCTGAGGTAATGGAGGCACATGAGGAGGAGGGAGGAGCTGCTGGAGGTATAAGGAACACATGAAGGAGGGATGGAGTGCTGAGGTAATGTAGACACATGAGGAGGGAGGAGCTGCTAGGTATGGAGGCACATGAGGAGGGAGGGAGGGAGCTGTCTGAGGTAGTACACTGGAGGAGGGCCATCTGAGGTAGGGACTGTGAGGTAGGAGCTGCTGAGGGTAATGAGACACAAGAGGAGGGAGGGTCTGCTGAAGGTAAGAGACCCATGAGGATGGAGGAGCTGCCTGAGGTAATGAGAGACACATTGGGAGGGAGGGAGCTTCTGATGTAATGGAGCACTAGGAGGGAGGAGCTGCCTGAGGTAATGGAGACAGAGGGAGCCCTAGATGGAGAAGAGGAGGAGGGAGGCGCTGAGGTAATGGAGGCACATGGGGGAGGATGAGGGAGCTGCTGGTAGTGACCTGAGGAGGGTGAGGAGAGCACGGATGAGGAGGAGCTTAGGTATGAGGCACATAGGGAGAGCTGCTGAGTGTATGGAGGACACATGAGGAGGGGGGAAGGAGAGCTGCTGAGTATGGAGGCCACCTGGGAGGGAGGGAGGAGCTGCTGGGTAATGGAGTCACATATAGGAGGGAGGGAGCTGCTGAGGTAGGATACGGCAGGAGAGCTAGGGGCTCTTGGGCAGTTGAGACTTGGAGGCGAAGCTGCTGTGATAGCCTAGCAGGGCTGTGAGGTAGCACATGAGGAGGAGGGACCTGAGGAAGGGCAAGGAGGGCTGCTGAGTGTAATGGAAGGCACTGATGAGGGAGGGAGCTGCTGAGGTAATGGAGGCACATGTAGGAGGGAGAGTGAGCTCTGAGGTAATGGAGGCACATGAGGAGGGAGGAGCGCTGGTATGGTGTGGCACATGAGGAGGGAGGGCTGCTGAGGTAGATGTAGGTCACATGAGGAGGGAGGGGAGGCTGCTGGGTATGGGACATGTGAGGGAGGAGCCAGTAGAGGGTAGGGAGGGAGGCTGCTGAGGTAATGGAGACCATGAGAGGGAGGGAGCTGCTGTGGTAATGGGCACAATGAGAGGGAGGGATTGCTGAATGTCGCATTAGTACTGCTGAGGTGATGGGCACATAGGATGGAGGGGAGCTGCCTTGTAGGTTGGAGGCACTGAGGAGGGAGGGGGAGCTCCTGAGTACTGAGGCAGGAGGGGGGGATGCGGAATGAGGCTGAGGAGGGACTCGCGCTGAGGGTATGGCGCACATGAGGAGGGAGGGAGTGGAGCTGCTGAGGTAAGGAGGCACCTAGGAGGGAGGGACTGCTGAGGTAATGGAGGATCCACAATGAGGGAGGGAGGGAGCGTGCTGAGGTAATGGAGGCAAAAACATGATGGGAGGATTAGGGAGCTGGCTGAGGTAATGGAGCAACATGAGGAGGGAGGAGCTAGCTGAGGTAATGAGGCACATGAGGAGGAAGGGAGCTGCTGAGAGTATGAGGCACATAGGAGGGAGGTGAGGGAGCTGCTGAGGTAAGGGAGGCACATGAGGAGGGAGGAGGAGCTGCTAGGTAGGAGGCAGGTGGAGATGCGTTAGCACATCGAGGAGGAGGAGGAGCTGCTGAGGTAATGGAGCCCATGAGATGAGGAGGAGCTGCTGAGTAATGGAGGCAACATGAGAGGGAGGGAGGACTGCTGAGTAATGGAGAGCACACATGAGGAGTGCTTGTAGGAGGATATGAGGAGGGTGAGGTAGCTGTGAGGTAGGAGGCACATGAGGAGGAGGGAGGGACCTGCTGAGGTAATTGGAGACAGCATGAGGAGGGAGGGAGGCTGCTGACTGGGTAACTGGGACCATAGAGGAGGGAGGGCTGCTGAGGTAATGGAGGGCACATGAGGCAGGGATGGGAGGGACTGCTAGGTAATGGGAACACATGAGGAGGAGGGAGTGTATCTGCTGGGAGGTAATGGAGACCTGAGGAGGGAAGGGAGCTGTGCTAGTAATGGAGGCACATAGAGGAGGGAGGGATCTGCTGAAGGTAATGGAGGCACATGAAGGAGGTGAGGAGCTGCTGGAGGGTAATGGAGACACATTAGGAGTGGGAGGAGGGAGCTGCTGAGGTATGGAGGACGTGTGAGGAATGGGGGGGAGGCTGCTAGTGTAATGAAGGCAAATAGGGCGCGGTAGAGGCACGGGCGGGAGGCTGCTGAGTGTAATGGATGAGGCACATGAGGAGGGGGGAGGGGACTGGCTGAGAGTAATGGAGACACATGAGGAGGGAGGAGGGAGCTGCTGGCGGTAATGGAGAGCCAATGAGGAGGGAGGGAGATCTGCTTGAGGGTAATGGAGGCACATGAAGGAGGGAGGAGCTGCGAGGTACTGGAGCACCCTGATGAGGAGGGGAGTGATGGAGACACATGAGGGGGACTGCTGAGGGGTAATGAGCTACATGAGGGAGGGAGGGAGGCTGCTGAGGTATGGGAGGCCCATGGAGGAGGGAGGGAGCTGCTGAAGTAATGGAGACACATTAGGGAGGGAGCTGCTGAGGTAATGGAGGCACATGAGGAGGCGAGGAGCGGCTGAGGTAATGCAGGCACATGAGGAGGGAGGGGAGCTGCTAGGTTAATGGAGCCCATAGAGGGAAGGGAGCTGCGAGGAAATGGAGGCACCATGAGTGAGGAGGAGGTGAACTGCTTGCTAGTAATGGGACCAATGAGGTGGGGAGGGAGGGGCTGCTGAGGTAATTGAGGCACATGAGATGGATGGAGGGAGCTGCTGCCTGATGTGAATGAGGCAACATGAGGGGAGGGAGGGATCTGCTGAGGTGGATGGAGGCACATATGAGGGAGGGAGCTGCTGATGTAATTGAGAGGCACCAGATGGGGAGGAGCGTATCGCTGAGGTAAATGGAGCACATGAGGAGGAACATGAGGAGAGCTCTGAGGTAATGGAGGACTGAAGGATGGAGGAGGAGTCTGCGAGAGTAATGGAGGGCACATGAGGAGGGAGAGGGAGCTGCTGAGGTATGGATGCACATGGAGGGAGGGAGCTGCTGAGGTACTTTGGAGCGACCAACAAGTTAGGAGGGAGGAGACTGCTGGTGTTAATTATTCTTGGATTGCGCAGTGATAGCACTGAGTAGGGAGGGAGGCTCTGGTTAATGGAGGCACATGAGGAGGATGGAGGGAGCTGCTGCCAGGTATAGGGAGAGTTCACATGATGGAGGGGGGGCTGGCTGGAAGGTATGGAGGGACAAGGAGTCGTCTGATGGAGAGCTGATGGGGAGGCTGCTGAGCGGTGATGGAAATGTAACCTATAGGGTTTGCGCTAGGTGAGAATGATGGAGGGAGGCTGTGGGTAGCACATGAGGGGGAGGATCGAGGAGTCAAGGAGGGGGACGCGGGTAAACACTGAGGAGGGAGGAGCTTAGATGGAGACACATGGGGGCTGCTCGAGGTAATGGAGGCACATGAGGAGGAGGGAGCTGCTTGAGGTTGAGCACATGAGAGGGAGGGAGGGAGCTGCTGAGGTAATGGAGGCACATGAATGAGGGGGCTGCTGATGTCAGATGAGGCACATGAGGAGGGAGGCCTGAGGGGAGGACGAGGGAGGAGGGCTGCCTGGGGTAAATAGGAGGCACATGAGGAGGGAAGGGAGCTGCTGAGCGTGATGGAGTGCACTGATGTGGAGGAGGCGCTGCTGATGTAATGGAGCACATGCACTGATGGAGGTGGAGGAGCTGCTGAGGTGAAATGGAGGCACTGAGGGTAGGGAAGGTGTAGCTGCTGAGTAATGGAGGCACATGAGGCGGAGGGAGGGATCTGCTGAGGGATGAGACATAGGAGTAGGGAGGCATTGCCATGAGGAGGGAGGGAGGAGCTTGCTGAGGTGATGAGATAGGGGGAGTGTGAGGTGGAGTCAGCTGATGTTGAGGGAGTGCTTGAGGTAATGGAGGCACATGTAGGAGGGAGGGAGACTGCCTGAGGTAATGAGGCACATGAGGAGGGAGGGAGCTGCTGAGGTGATTGGACACTGAGGAGGGAAGGGAGCTGCTGAGGTATAATGAGGCACATGAGAGGAGGGGGAGCTGCTGAGGTGATGGAAGCACATGAGGGGGGAGGAGGGAGCTGCTGAGGTAATTGAGGCACATGATAGGGAGGGAGGGAGCTGCTGAGGTGAATGGAAGTCACATTGAGGAGGGAGGAGGCTGCTGAGGTATGGAGGCATGAGAGGATGGACGCTGAATGAGGATTGAGGAGGGAGGGCTGCTGAGGTAATGGAGGGCCACATTAGGGGGAGGGAGTCTGCTGAGGTGATGGAGGCCATGACGTGAGGGAGGGAGCTGCTGAGGTATGGGCACATGAGGGGTAGCTTGAGGTTGGAGCAGAGGAGGGGCTGGCTGAGTATGGAGGCAATGGGAGGGAGGGAGGGAGCTGCTGGAGGTAATGGAGGCACACTGAGGGAGGGAGGGAGCTGCGTTCTGTGGTTAATGGAGGCACATGAATGAGAGGGTGGCTTGCGTAGGTTACTGTGGTCACTAGGCGGCTGAGGAGGATGGACTGCTGAGTTAATAGGAGGCACAATGAGGAGGGAGGGATGGAGCTCTGTAGTAACTTAGGCACACCATATGGGAGGGAGGGAGGCTGCTGAGGTAAATTGGAGGCACATGAGGAGGAGGGAAGGGAGCTGTGAATGTAATGGAGACACATGAGGAGGGAGGGAGGGAGCTGCTGAGTAATGGGAGGCACATAGGAGGGAGGGAGGCGCTGCTGAGGTAATGGAGGCACATGAGGAGGAGGGAGGGACTGCGAGTAATGGGGCACATGAGAGGGATGTAGCTGCTGGGTAATGGAGCACTGAGGGAGGGAGGGAGGCTGCTGAGGTAATGGAGGCACATGAGGAGCGAGGAGCTGCTGAGGGTGTGGAGGCACCTGAGGTGAGGAGGGAGGAGCTGCTGAGTGATGGAGGCACATGATGAAAGGGAGGGAGCTGCTGAGGTGATTGAGGCATCATGAGGAGGGAGGAGCTGCTGAGGTGATGGAGGCACATGAGGAGGGAGGGAGGGAGCTGCTGAGGTAATGGAGGCACATGAGAGGGGGGAGGGAGCTGCTGGGGTATGGAGGGCACATGAGGAAGGGAGGAGTCTGCTGAGGTGATGGAGGCACATGAGAGGGAGGGAGCTTGCTGAGGTAATGGAGGCCATGAGAGGAGGGGAGGGATCTGCTGAGGTAATGGAGTCAATGAGTGAGGGATGGAGGTAGCTGCTGAGGTATGGGATGCACATGGGAGGGAGGAGCTGCTGAGGTCTGGAGGCACTGAGTAGGAGGGAGGGGAGCTGCTGAGGTAATGGAGGCACATGAGGAGGAGGAGCTCTTAGGCTACACTACTTATAACATTAGTCCAGTAATGTCCCAGTACAGACCCCTAGGCCACACTACTAATAATTAAGTCCAGTAATGTCCCAGTACAGGCCCTTAGGCTGCACTACTAATAACATTAGTCCAGTAATGTCCCAGTACAGACCCTTAGGCTGCACTACTAATAACATTAGTCCAGTAATGATTTTGGTGGCAGAATGGCTTCTACGGGTGAAAGAATCAAGGGGGCACACATTGAACTGAAGGAATTTTACTAAGGCTTACATTCCACATTCCGTTGCTCGCCGTACCTTAGCGGGCAACGGGCAGTGCACGGGGAGAGGAGGAGGAGGTGAGCGCAGCTCACCCCCGCCCCTCTCATAGGAAGTTATGGCGCACGCGGCTCCGTATACGGGAAAAGATAGGACATGTCCTATCTTTTTCCCGGGTACGGAGCGTGTACGGTGACGCAGTGTGCTGCACCGTACCGCTCCCGTGGGGTCGTCGCCCATTGCGTATACGGGGGACGTATATCGGCCGTATATACGTCCCCCATACGGTCGTGTGAATGTAGCCTAAGATGGAGGTATCACGCTTGGTGGTTACTGTATTTATAGAGCTTGTAACATTTTGCTCCTAGGTTCCTGATAGTGTCAGTAAGATCTATGATACATTACTGTCACTTTCTACATTCCCTACAATCTCTTACACACTATCTCAGCTTATCTCCGCAGTCCAGTCTGTGTGTGCACTAGTGACATCCCTGCATGCGCTTGCCAGTACCTGTCTGGTCCCTGCACCAGAAGGATCATCGATCCCACAAGTATGTGGTCACAACAACAGCCATAAAGCTAGAAGCACATTCCTCAATGATGCACAACTTTACTCACATGATGTGCAAACTCTTAGAGAAATTCATGTCAAAGAGTATCCCATTGTTATCTAGTATAGCTGTGTACGTGATGAATATTATTATTATTTGTACCATTATTTACTTATATCTCTATGCATCCGATCTGCTATGATGGAAGCATAGTGGGTAGGACACACTTGTATTTTACTTCTCTCTCATTCTGCGCCTACTTCTCCTCCATAGACTTCATATGGGCTGCTGTTGTAATATGATCCAGAATGAGCTGTGCTCGTCTACCACAACAGATTTAAGCTCCATGCACACGACCGTCTGGGGACGTATGTACGGCCACAAGCTTATGGCCATACATACGTTCCCCATAGACGGCTATGTGCTCACCGTTCCTAGTCATAGCCACAAAAAGATTGAGCCTGCTCTATCTTTGGCTGTATCCATGGCCGTACGGCTACTATTTTCTAAGTAGAGGGGCAGGGGTGAGCGCCGCTCACCCCCTTCTCCTCTCCTGCGCACCAACGTATGCACTTGGGCATATGTTCCTCTGCATGAGACCTTGAAGGAACCCTCTGGCACAGACTGAGCAGTGTCGGACTGGCCACCAGAGCATCAGGAATCCTTCAGTGGGCCACAAACTTATATGTTATAATGGGCCCAAAGATTTTAATTTGGAAGTAAATAAAGTCAATATGATGATTCCAATAGATTATGAATCTAGTTGTTGATCATGTTACGATTTTTATAATGGTATCTTATGGTTGAAGGAAAAGCCGTCAAGATCACCTCTGGTAAGCCCAACATATAACAGTCCAGCACTGCAGCTGATTCATTGAATTATACCTTGTGCAGGGCCAGAAGGAAGGAGGAGGGACTCTAGAAATACAATGATAATGGGGCAATTACTTACGGTTCTGTCGCGATCCAGCAGCGCGCTCTCCGGCGAGGATTCGGGTCTTTCGGCGATTCACTAAGGTAGTGCGCCCGATGTCCACCAGGTGTCGCTGCTGCGCCGAGGTTCACCGGAGATCACCAACCTATCCTGGGTGCAGGTAAGCGCGTGTCAAACGAATCCATCGGGTTTTCCGATGGTCACGCCCCCCAATTTCCCTCACATGAAACCCGGCGCTTGATGTGACACAATCGATCGCGTGTGCCAAAAACCGGGGCAATTCGGTGCAAACGGTATTTTTGCGAAACCGACAAAAAAAGAGTGATTCGGACCCTTAGTAATGTGCCCAATGAGTCCTGCTCATCCCGCAGGCCTGCAGCATGTATTATTCCATTAATCACTTTAACCAAGAGCTCAAGCAAGTGAAACAATTCAATATGGGATGGAAAGGATAGGGCGAGTAAGCATCATTGGATAACCACCCCTGGTTTGGTACAACAATACTTCCATTTATAACGTGGCTAATGTTGTGTGAACCATGTTTTTGAGAAGTGTAAGAACATGGATAGTTGGGTGGGAACATGAAATGAAATCACGAGACGTCCAGAGATCTAGGAAATACTCAGGTTGTGGCTTCAGTGGTTTTGTTGCAGTCAGTACAGATTACAGCTTCCCATAATAGCTAACCCATTACTACAATGATATGAAATAATAATATTAAAAGGATTAGGATATGAAAACATGGCACCTTCCTTCAAAAACACAACTTACCGTCCTACATTACAAGTGCTCCATTCTCTTCATTTAGACCGCTGCCAATACCACGACACAACCCAGGACATTGTGGGGCTGTTTCTGGAATAAGCAGCCATGATTCCTGCTCCTAGTGCTCTACATGATGAGATAGTATATGACAGCGCCGCCCTGTTATCTTCCCCTGAACTCGCGTTTATGAAGGTTTATAGAAGCGGATTTCCAGCCTCTCCCATCTGATAGCCTGTTAATAATTACAATTTGCCAGCCCAGCACCACAACACACAAGGCATAGGTGTACCTTTTGTGGGCAGGGATAAAAACACTACTTGCCATAGTCATCCTCACATCGTGGATTAAGGTCACAGGGTGTGAACGTGAGGGTGACGAGTGGGTGGAAAATGAAACGTGTTTTTCTGAGTTAACTCGTCATTACTGAACTGCATCCCATGGTCCCATATCAGTCGCCTAGCAACCCCCCCCTCGAAAATGAGGCTTAGTCAATGCAGTAGGCTCAAGATAGGATTCTTACAGATGTCTAGGTACACTATAAAATTACTAATGGTTTTAATAGTGTCCTCATTATATACCCATAGACCTTGTCCCTACAAAAAGTAGGTATTATTATAAAGCTCCAAAGGTAAGATATAATATAGACTACATATATAAATTGAAAGTTGTAGATTCTAATCCCTCCCCAATACTACCCACAATACATTGGCAGTCTATGTAGTATAGACTCCTTCTAAGGTAATCTTACTAATAACATTAGCCAGTAATGTCCCAGTGACAGAACCTTAGGCTGCACTACTAATAACATTAGCCAGTAATGTCCCAGTACAGACCTTAGGCTACATACAATAACATTAGTCCAGTAATGTCCCAGTACAGACCCTTAGGCTACAACTACTAAAACATTAGTCCAGTAATGTCCCAGTCAGACCCTACTACACTACTATATAACATAGTCCAGTAATTCCAGTACAGGACCTTAAAATACAATAATTATAACATAGTCAGTAATGTCCCAGTACAGACCCTTAGGCTACACTACTATAACATAGTCAGGAATGTCCCGTACAGACCCTTAGGCGCACTACTAATAACATTATTAGTCCAGTATGTCCCAGTACAGACTTAGGCCTACACTACTATAATTAGTCCAGAGTAATGTCCCAGTACAAACCCTCTAGGCACACTACTATAACATTAGTCCAGTAAAGTCCCAGTACAGCCCTTAGGCTATCCACGACTAGATAAATAGTCCAGTAATGTCCAGTACGACCCTTAGGCTGATCACTACTATAAAATTAGTCCAGTAATGTCCAGATACAGACCCTTAGGCGGCACTACTAATAAATTAGTTCCAGTAAAGTCCCAGTACAGACCCTTGCTAACTACTACTAATATCATTCGTCCAGTAATGTTCCAGTACAGACCTTAGGCTACACTACTTAAACATTAGTCCAGTAAAGTCCCAGTACAGACCCTTAGGGCTATATACTTATAACATTAGTCAGTAATGTCCCAGTACAGCCCTTAGGCTGCAACTACTAATAACATCGAGCCAGTAATGTCC
>WNYA01003306.1:0-26826 GCA_019512145.1 Engystomops pustulosus | reverse complement strand
CAGCTCTGCTATCTCACTCGAATGGCACACATACAGCTATGCTATCTCACTCCAATGGCACACACACAGCTTTGCTATCTCACTCCAATGGCACACACTCAGTTCTGCTATCTCACTCCAATGGCACACACTCAGCACTGCTATCTCACTCCAATGGCGCACACTCATCTCTGCTATCTCACTCTAATGGCACACACTCAGCACTGCTATGCCTCTCCCTCAGAACAAGAAACTTATCTTGTCTGTCTCCAGGTTGCTGGACAGGAAGTGCTCTCTGCCTCCTCTCCCCTGCTCCTGCAGTACAGGAGACTCATGTTCTTGTGAGAGGAATCTGACCAGACAGGAATACCTGCTCAACCATAGTCAGGAGTGAGTTTATGGTCAGATCCATAAGGGCAACCAAAGAGTAAAACCCCAAGACTGATAGAGACAGATTGGAATTATTTCTGTGAACTGCTTTATTTTTGTTAATAACAGTGAATTAGGGAATGTGTTATTTTGTTATCCAGAGTACATTTAAGAATTTTGTCTTGGGGATACTCCTTTAAATATTCATGAATTTTCCTTTTTTGCTGATTCACTGATTTAAAAAAATATATTAATAAAAATGATTAATTATGTTTTAGCTATAAGTTTATAAGTTTGATTTATTGCTAAAGAAATTGTAATGCATTAAAAGAAATGCAACTTCATGTCTACCGTATATACTCAAGCAAGCTGATCCAAGTATAAGCTGAGGCCCCTACTTTCACCACAAAAAACTGGAAAAAATTATTGACTTAAGTATAAGCTACAATTTAAGAAAATGCCCAGCACAGCCCCCCTCAGTAATAACATATCCAACAGCACAGCCCCTCTCAGTAATAAGATATCCAACAGCACAGCCCCCCTCAGCAATAAGATGTCCAGCAGCATAGCCCCCCTCAGTAATAAGATGTCCAGCAGCGCAGCCCCCCTTAGTAATTAATGATGTCCAGCAGCATGGTCCCCCTCAGTAATAAGATGTCCAGCAGTACAGCCCCTCCTCAGTAATAAGATGTCCAGCAGCACAGTCCCCCTCTGGCGCTCACCGCAGGTCCTCTTCTCCTTTCTCCTCCAGGATTCTTCTGCATATGGCTCCTGGCATCTTCGTAGCACTGCGGGCACAGGCACATCTATGCGCTGTTCCCACACACTTACTATGACACTACAGGGCCACTGCCGCGCAAGCGACACCTCAACCTCATAGTAAGTTTGCCTGCTAGGTTTTTTTTAATTTTTTTATATATACACCCAAGTATAAGCAAAAATTGTTCTGAAAAAAATCAGCTTATACTCAAGTATATATAGTAGTTTATTATATTACTTATAGCTATATACATTTCTGTACACTAAGCTTATGCATCTTTCCTTGTCCTATGACAGACACTTGCATTTTACATTACTTTCCTTTGTTGACTTGGTTTGAGTTGCTCCAGGCATTTCTAGTGTTTACCCTCTGCAAATCTCCCCATTGATCCATCAAGTCGGTCAGATACTATTGATGTGTTGGTGTCATTATGCCTATAAGTTATCTTACCTGGCATACAGAAGGATGCCTGTCTGCATGCATTGAGAGGGAATGTGACTACAGAGCAGACGTCTTGTCAGCCGGCCTGGATTGGTAATGCGGTAATGAAGACGCTATATTGTATAATCATGGTCTGGATGTTTTTATATTTTCCAGAAATGTGTTTACTGATTTTCAGCGCCATGTACTGAGATTAAACAGATTCATTCTTCATTATAAACCTAATGCAAACATCTAGGACGCTCAAGGACACAAAGTGCACACAAAGCCCCAGAGAGAGGTAGACGCTGTGATATTGTCAGAGGGTAAACAATTGTGTAACATACATATCATCTATATGCAACTGCATTCTGATATAGTGCGGTACTGTACAGCGGATCTTTACAGATAATACAATCATTCCATTAAAAACTACCTAACAAACATTAAAGGAAAACTACCATCACAGATCTACCTAATAAGGTAGATCCGATGGCAGGTTCCTTTGCTATGAACAAGCCCTACCTTTTTTTTAACTAAATCTTTACTGGCGCAGAACTGTCTAAAATTTTAGCCTTACATATATGCTAATTTTCTCAAGAGGCTACTGGGGTGTGGAGTACTCGAGCCATGAAGCAGGAGCTATAGCTATTCCATGCCCCAGTAGCCTGTTTCATTCCTTCCTCCCCTATCTTCAGCGGCACATACTTGTCTGGGAAGCTGGAGTTTTGCACATGCGCAGTAGCTGCAGCTGCTCAGACGAATGTTGACAGATGGTCCCTAAGTACAAGGAGGCAGAGCAGTGATTTGAAGAGACATAGAGCTGTCAGTCACAATAATGGGGCGTGGTTCACTGCCAGCCTGAGAGAGAGGAGTCACAGATACCAGACATGAGTCAGGAAAGCTAATTCGCATATCAGAAGAATGGCTGTAATTAAGGTACAGTAGCTCATTGGCAACTCTTTTTAGGTGATATTGGGAGGACTTGTAACCATTTATCGACAGGCATTGTTTGACAGTGTAGAACAATTTTGGTGCTGGGTCTTCTTTAACTTACTTTTATGACTCTATTTTGACAGTCTAGCAGAGTTAAGAATGTCATGTGTTATAAGCATCTCATGGATGATCCGGCTATCCTGTATGCTTTTGTCTGAGGCAGAGCAGTGAACAGTACATACCCTGCTCTGCCATAGCCTGCGGTAGCGTGCGGGACGTTGGTGTCCTGACACATGTGGTACAGTGTGTAATGTCACTGTGCCATATGCGTAAGGATGGCAATGTCCCGCACATTACTGTCTGTGACAGTACGCAGACACCACAGGAGAAGATGAGGAGGCCTTAGTGCTGTCAAAGATACTGCTGTGCAGGAGGAGGTGATGTTACTAGGCAGGTGGGTGTGATGTCATGGGTGGGTGTTACAGGGTGGGGGGGGGTGGGTGGGGAGGGTGATTGATGTTACTGGGCAGGGGGGGTAATGTTACTTGGCAGGGAGATAATTTTACTGGGGGGGTGATTGTACTGGGCGGGGTATGATTGAAGTGGGCAGAGGGTACATGTATAAATGTGTTACTGCGGGGTTGGCGGCTGTATGAAGATGAATTACTGGGGGGTGAGGCGGCTGTATGTAGATATATTACTGGGAGGTGAGGCAGATGTATGTAGATGTATTACTGGGGGTGGGGTGGCTGTAGATAGATGTATTACTGGGGGATGGCGGATATATGTATATGAATTACTGGAGGGTGAGGTGGCTGTATATAGATGTATTACTGGGGGTGTTGGCTGCTGTATATAGATGTAATAGTGGGGTGTTGGTTGCTGTATGTAGATGTATTACGGGGGGGTTGGCAGCTGTATGTAGATGTATTACTGGGGGGTTGGCGGCTATATATAGATGTATTGCTGGGGGAGGAGTTGGCGACTGTATGTAGAAATATTACTGGAGGGAAGCTGATTATAGACGTACTACTCGGGGGTTGGCAGCTGTATGTAGATTTATTAATGGGGGGTTGGCGGCTGTATGGAGATGTATTAATGGGGGGTTGGCGGCTGTATGGAGATGTATTAATGGGGGGTTGGCGGCTGTATGTAGATGTATTTCTGCTTGGATAGAAGATCGTAAGCAGAAGAACATGTATGGATGTTACATTCAGTGGGAGCCTCCACCAGATTTTACGCCAAGGAGCCCCCACCAACCTTAATCCGGCCCTGCACAGAACTATCCAGAGTTAACGTTATATATGTATATGGAAATTGTACTACAGACTGTAACTTTAAGAGTGGGTATACAGGCTCCATGGATAAATTATATACAGTCCTTCATAGTTACCACTTTTCGTAAAAGGTGCAAAATGGGGGAAAAGTCATAATTTCCCAAATGTGCTTAGAAATTGCAACTTTTTCAAGCCTTGAAACTGACGTGCAAGGCATGATAACCCCTCCCCAATGAGCCACAAAAAAAAAAAAAGTTGCAAGCAAATACCAAATTTTGTTTTAACATAACTACGGTAAAATAAATTATAGCAATTTAACCATTTCTGGAAAATGGAAACAGGGTCTTTAGTTTCATCATCAAAATAGACCTTATGCACACGAGCGGAAGGGGGATCCGGCAGGACAATTTGCGGCCAGATCACGGCCCCACTGTAGACTTTTGTGGCACCCGGTCACAGTTTAGTGAGCATGCGCTGTCTCATCACATCATGACCTAGCACAGAAAAATATAGGACATTTCATCTAACATGAAACAAATAACCTACAGGGGGACATTTACTAAGAACAGTGCAAACTGCACTAAAGTGTTGTTTGCCTGTGTGGTGTGCAGGGGGCACCAAATTCAGGATTTCTTTTGATGAATCTTGTGCCCCCTGAACTGCTCCGACAGAGTGCCAAAACTTTTTTTTTGTGCACCTTTAACATAGGACTTGCGACACAATTCTGTTGGACTTTGCATGATAAATCTGATGCACAGTCCGACTAAACACCGTAACGCCTCCTAATTTGTGTCGCATGATGACTACTGCAGCTGCGCCACAAAAGGATCGCGTGTGACACAATTGTGGTGCAGACACTTCTTAAATACCAATGCAAGCAGTTTGCACCTAAAAGTACGTGCAAAGTCCGACAAAAAACTGTCTCGAGTAAATGTGCCCCACAGTGTGTGGTGTAAGTAAGATCCAGTAATTCATGTCCTCAATATTAACGCAAAAGAGAAGACGACGTCTAAAATAGTAGAACGGCGGCGGCGCGGTCTAATTATGCAGACAGCCTGCGAGGAAAATGAGTGTTGTGCTTTATGAAAAGTTATGAAAAGGCTGCAAAACAAGATAAATATAATACATCTGCTGGTTGTTTGCTGTGGCTCACATGATCTCCTCGCGTCTGTCTCCATCACCGGCATATTTAGTTAAACAAACACCAGGCACATCACGTCTAGTGCCATCCCGGATCCAGGAATTTGCCACTGAGGAAACATGCAGATAGAAATGATGTTAGCTTTGTCGTCCTCATTTGAAACGAGATATGACTTCCTATTGGCAATCTGTTCCTTTTATTAAATTCCGTTTAAATAATAAAACTTTACAGTTTTTAATTTAACCATCGACGCTACTGTAACTACAGAGTACACAGTGTACCTCCAAACCATAAAAGCTTATTACCCAGCACTGTAAAACCTGCTCACAGCCCTGGGAGCAATTAGCTTTTATTGCTTTTATTCCCAATTACAATTTAGTATATGGCTTAGACGTCGCATGGAAAAACAGCATAAAATGACCTAGTTCAACTTTTAGAAAGTGACATTCAGAATCCGGGGAATTAACAGAATTTGTAGAATTTCACTCTCTGTAATCTAAGAAAGAAATATCTGGAATTTTTACTAAATGAAGTAAAGGAAAAAAGTAATTTGGCATGTTGTGAAAAAGTGAGTGTTCCCTTGAAGGGGTTGTCCTACATGTGATTACTACATGGGGGATAACAATCTGGTTGGTGGGGTCCAATAGCTGGGTCCTCTGACAATTATGAGAACAGAACCTGACATTTATAAATTAAATTAAAGCGTTTGGCCACTTTACATGTAATATACATGTAAGTGTGGGGGAGCAGGATATTAGGTAATTTACCAATATACATATATTAATAGTTCTGTTCTTCTTTCCTGATATGTAAAGTGAAGCCTCATGTCTTTTAGCTCATCAGCCAGACATTTCTGACCATAAAACGGCCGAATATGGAGGATCATGTGATCTCTATCTGTCCATGAACAATCACCCTGCCAGGACCTTATGATGGTATTTATAAAATCAAAGTCCTGGCAGGGCGATTGTTCATGGACAGATAGGGATCACATGATCCTCCTTCTGTGGCCATTTTATGGACAAGAATGTCCAGCTGATGAGGTAATAGGGGTTGGCCACTTTAAGCAGGAGGTCGAGCATGTGTCTTTCCATTCTATTCACCTGTGTCTGTGTCTGTGTGAGTGCTGAAAATTGACAAGCACTGCACTTGGATATCTCCTACACTCTTGTAGATTGTGAAGGGGAGTGCTGGATATATCCAAGCTCTGTGCTTGGCAATTTTCAACACTCTGATACTATTTAATGGAGAAGCATACTCGAACTATCGCTCCATCAATTATGGGACTCCTTTTTTGCGATAAGTGGGAGTCTCAGAGATTGGACCTGGAAGATCAGTTCTTTATCTCCTATCCACATGGATACCACAACTTGGAACAACCCCTTTAAAGGATTGATGTATTCAAGCACTGTGCTATACAGGGTCCAATGGCTGTGGCTGGTATTTTATCTGAAATGGATTGACCAGCAAAAGAACCACAAGCCTGGAAGATGTGTCGCTATGTCCTCGTCGCTAAGAAGGCGCTAAGAAGGAGCTTTAGCACTCACCTGAAATTGCAATGCTAATTCTTGTGAATGTTTGATGTTAAGGGGGCTGCCTTAGAAGGTAACTAAGAGGCAATGGGGCAGATTTACTTGCCCGGTCCGTTCGCGATCCAGCGGCGCGTTCTCTGCGCTGGATTGGGGTCCAGCCGGAATTCATCAAGTTAGTTCCTCCGCTGTCCACCAGGTGGCGCTGCTGCGCTGAAAAGCATCTGAACGCGCTGGAGTTCACTGGGCCGGACCAAGTGAAGGTAAGCGCGTCCCAAGCGACACATTTCTTTTTTTAAATGAGGCAGTTTTTCCGAATCCATCGGGTTTTCGCTCAGCCACGCCCCCCGATTTCCGTCGCATGCATGCCAGCGCCGATGTGCCACAATCCGATCAAGTGCGCCAAAATCCCGGGGCAATTAATTAATTGGCATTAATTGGCATAGTCTCCGTAAGGAGAGTGTCACGGGCACCCCCGCGATTCATACCACAGCTAGCGGGTGCACCCGTTCCCCTCTCTCCGCTGCCCCGGCCCCGCTCCCGTGCACTCAGCTCCCCTGGCTCCCGCTCCCATCCGGACTAGGTCCCGCGCGCATCCCCGCTCCCTAGGGCGCGCGCCGCAGTGCCTCCAGATTTACAGGGCCAGCGCACAGGTGATTGGCGCTGGCCACCTCCTGTTCTGTATTTAACCCTATGACTCCCATCATTCCCTGCCGGATCTTTGTGTGTACTCCATGGTACTCCTGCGTGTCTGTTTCTTCGTTTCTGTGTTTCCTGCGTTACCTGAGTCCCTCCATGTTGCCGTCTTACCTGAGTCCCTCCGTGTTGCTGTTTCCTGTGTCCCGTGTGCCTGTCCTCCCGTTCCCTCCTGCCTGGACCTCCCGTTGCTGATCCAGGATTTGGACTTGACTTTGCGACTCTGCCGCCTGCCCTGACCTACTGCTTGGACCTGACCACGAGACTGTCTTCCGCTAAGGTACCTCGACCTCGGCTGCCACCGCGGGCTAGTCGCACCCGTGGAATGACTTGGTGGCATCCTGCCGCAGCAAGTCCATTCCGCTTTGCGGCGGGCTCTAGTGAAAACCAGGTGCCACTTAGACTCTGGTCCCAGGTGTCGGCTAGTACCACCTCCCACGGTGGTCCAGAGGATCCACTGACCCTGACAGAGAGCTCTTACTTCACAGATCTAGCACCCTTTAATAAGCTGCAAGGGAGTATCAGACCCCACTGATTTGATTTTTTGAGGATTTATACTAGCGATAGGTCGTTGGGAATAGTACAATTTTAGAAAGATTGGGCAGGGTATAAGAATGCCACACAGTGACCGATTTATAATGTTGTTTTTTTTAGATGAGGGATAAATTGCTACCCCACCTCTATTCACAAATATTACATATTATATCAAATTGGATTTTAGGATTTATACAATACTGTTTAAAAGTTTTGCACATATTTTGTTACACAATAAGGGGTATAATTATTATCAGATATATAAAAAACTGAATTATACATTCATTCTGCCACAAAGCTGGAATGACAACCCTATTTTTCCCCTACACAGAAAATGCCATACTTGCTAAAAGCACTCATTATTGATTTTTATTGTTCCCCTATCTGTTATAGCTCACCCACATCTGTTGTATCTCTCTTATATTGGTTTACTGTTTCTTTATTCGTCATACTGACCGCATATTGGTTATAGTGCTCTCCGATAAATTTGAAAACACCCTAATCAGTTATAGTCCCTTCTCATGAAATATTCTGCTCCTTCATAAGATACTGTATATAGGCCCTTTTATTAGTTATCGTGCCACCCTCATAATTGATAGTGCTCCTCATAAATCATAATGCCTCCTTTTTTGTTAAAGTGCCCCCTCATCAATTTTTGTCTCTACTTAACAGGTATAGTGCCCCTCATTACCTCTTATCAATTTAAGTGCCCCCATATCTGTTACACTGCCACTCATCAGGAAAAGTGGGACCCCCTCATGAATTGTAGTGCTCCCTCATCATTGGGTAATAGTGGACACCCTCTTAAATCATTGGGGCAGATTTCTGAAATTTTGTGCAATTTTTATGCACCCTTTACCAACAAACAGTTACCCACGCCTGTCGCCTGCCACGTTTGAGAAGTCGCTGGCTGCAGGGGACAGGTACGCACTGAGTCCCTCTCCCCATCCCTATAGTGACTACCCAACCCCCCTGAAGTTATAGGGGTATAATTATCTTGAATCTGGAAATGTGTCTAGTTTTGTAGTTTTTTGCAAGCTTTTGGGTCGCCTGATTTGCCTGATAAACGAGGCATGTGATTATTGTTTTTTTAAAAAACTTTTGCCTGAAAAATCGCAGAAAAGTCTTAAATGTTTAAACCACTCATTGTGTACGCCTGGTCTGGACTGGATATCATTTGCACAAAAAAATGTGTCTTTCCTCGTGATTGCACAAAAAATTCCAAATTTTTACGACGTCCACATCTGGATTTTTATGATGAATAAGGCGCAGCAGTGTTAAAGACGCAAAAAAGAGGAAAAAATAGCATAAAATGACCCTCTTAAATAGTAGTAACATTATCAGTCTCATGGGTTATAGTACCCCCATATCAGTTATAAACCCTTTCATAAATTAGTAATAGTTCCCCCCTCATAAATTATATTGGATTTTTATAAATATATAAATGACAGTGTGTATATTTGAATCACTCCTTATCGGCTAGTGATGCCATATACATTGTGGGGTCTTTTGTCAGTAATAGTGGTGCTCATAATTTATAGTCCATTCTTCTTTTAATTATCGTAGTGACCCTTTATGAATTATAGTGAAGATTTGCCCATTGTATAGATAATAGTAGTCATAGAGGGTAATTTATCTTAGTTTTTTCTTTTCAACTTTTTTACCCACCTACCAAAGTTTGCCACGACAGAGGAGAGGATTTACGCATCTATGTTCCCCCTCCTGATAAATCCGGCAGCCAGCATGCGGCTGCGTAGTTCTACACCAGGTCTGGTCTAGCGTGGAATTGCGCTCTAGCCTGTGCTAGTTCCTGGTGCAGGCTATAGGTAGTGCGCAGGCTCTAGGAGGGAACACTCCTCACCAGCCTACTCCACCACTTGGTGCTCTCCAATTAACACGACCCACAAAATTCAGGGGCCCAGAAATTCCTAGTGGTGGCCCAGCCCCATCAGTAATTGTACCCTATTATAAGTTATTTTGTCCCTTTAGAAGGTATAGTACCAGAGTTGGCCACAGGTAGTAAGTAGGCCCTGGGTGACAGAGCCTCAATAGACCCCTTTACAGTGAACTCACATGGCGCCATTAAAAATTCAGAAATGAAACTGGTCTCCTGTTCCCTAAAATATGTCCTAGTTTATCATACCAGCAGCCCCCCCCCCCCCGTTATTTTATTATATATATGCCCCCCTCAAGCCCTACGGATTCATCAGATACAGCCCCCTCAACCCCATGGATTCCTTATGTGCAGATTTATGTGGGCCCCCCTCAGCAGCTCTGGGCCCTGGCACTTGCCCAGGTATTCCCAGTGCTGGCGCCGGCCCTGTATAGTACTCCCTCATTAATTATAGTGTCCCAGTAATAAGTATAGTGCTGTTCTTTATGATCTACATTGCTCTGTCACATATAAATAGTTCTACTGTTTAATTCTTGGGAGGTCCAATACTGATTTTGTTCACCTTTAGCCTCATTCTGTCAAAGATTTTAAAAGTAACATTTTTAAAATATCACGTACGGCAAAAGTGACCTCAATCAGCACAATCTTAATCTGAACATATAATATTCCTTTGTTCCATTGGAGCTCATAGTCACCCAGACAGATGGAAAATGTAAACAGTAATAAACCAATGTTCACATTGTCATCTGCGCAGCAAGTTTGTGTTCCCTATCCGCATATTGCTCACTCCATATGCCAGCTTTTTTCATTCGTTTTTTGGCACATTTGAAACACCAATAGTACTCCTGAGATACTAAATGAAAATTTTGCCATGTGCTTGTATTTAGTATTTTTATGTGGGCAAAATGCATCTTTTGAATTGATCTCTTGAGATGTTTCATCTGCTGACATTTCAGTGTAGTTTGCTGGTTCATCACATGATGGTCAAGTGCAACTTTATTTTACACTAATTAGTTATTTCAACTCGAAATAAAGTTTATTTCTTTAAAGCCTTTTGTGTCAGTCTTGAATCTTTTAAACAGATTCTACATTACATATAAGTTGTTCAGTAAGTGCTAGGATTTGGGCCCCACTAAGGCCTATTGCCCATGAGTAAGTTAGATGCGTCAAATATCTGGCCAGACTCTCAGAAACCAGAACTGAACTGACATGCTGCGTTCAGTTCCGGTTTCTGAGCTTTCGGGCCGGACATTGCAGCAAGCACACAATATGAGGATGTTGTGGACATGCAGCAAGCTGACTGCATCCAGAGGCAGGGAAACCCTCCTGCTGAGATTGTGGCGCAAAGCCAGGGTCGGCTCCAGCACTGGGCATATCTGGGCAAGTGCCGGGGCCCAGAGCTGCTGGGGGGGGGCACATAACTGTATATAAGGAATCCATAAGAGTGAGGGGCGGTATCTAATAAATCCATAGGGGCTGAGGGGGCTTTATATAAAATAACCATGAGGGGGTGTTTGGTATGATAAACTAGGGAATATTTTAGGGAACAGGAGACTGTTTTAGTTTCTGAATTTTTAATGCTGCCATGGGAGTTCACTGCAAAGGGGCCCACTAAGGCTCTGTCCCCCAGGGGCCTACTGAGAACTGGAGCCAACTCTGCGCAAAGCCCTTTCCTAATGGAGGTAAGATAATTGCCGTACATGCTCAGCAGGAGAGTTGCTCCATGTAAACGCAGTGTTCTTGCTGCTCTGGCTTCACTACATGACAGTGTCACCATTCATACGCAGGACATCTCTCCTGCTGAGTCTGTGGCGTGAACAGCGCTCTATTACCCTCTGTTAAGACAGTTATTCAGGCAGGGAAGCCAGAGCTCACACCAGACTTGCACCCAGATAGCTTGGAGAACTTGAAATATGTACCACAGTTGTTCTGTCAATGGCAGACAGCTGGACCATGATCCATTCCAGTGAATTCAGGGGAATAGGAGAATCATCTCCGGCGTCTGGGCTCCATACACTGTTATCTTGACGCAGCTACTAAAATATCCTCCTGTTGCCAGTATACCCACTGCAGGTACCGCTCAGCAATACTAGAAGAAGAGAACACTCCATCAGATACAGTTAAGGCTAAGTTCACACTACCATTAAAACCCAAGTTCTCTACCTCCATTAAAAAATAGTTAAGAACAGAGTTTTAAAGGACATCTACCACCAGGATCAAGGATTGTAAACCAAGCACACGGACATTCTGGTGTGTGCACATCCTCAGACAAGATCTGCTCTTCTTTAAGCTTCCTATGCCCTTGTTTTTAAGAAAAAAGGCTTTAAAAATTATGCAAATGAAAGTGAGGGGCTACAGGCTCCATTAACACCTATGAAGCCTGGAACACCTAAGACTCATTTGCATAATTTCAGAAGTATTTTTTTATTATCTTTGTTACAACCAGGACATAAGAAACTAAAAGAACAGTGGAGGGACACACATTAACATGTAATTGTGCTTGGTTTACAATCCTTGATACTGTTGGTAGATGCCCTTTAATGTATCAGTTAAAAATCCCATCAATAACATCAATATAAATTCTATGTCATCCATTATGGTCAGTTAGGCAAATATCTGTTATCCAGATATTTAAAGCGTCATTTTTTTTCCGTCCAAAAAAGCATGCACAACGGATACCTTCCTAAACTGAACATAACGGATGACATAAAATTTACACTGATGTCAATTGAATTTTTAATTGATACGTCAAATCCCCGTTCAACACCCCGTCATAAACAGTTAACCCTGCCAAGATGTTGCTTAAGAAAATATATATAACTGATGGATTCTTCGATAAGTAGCACACCACCCGGTTTATGCTAGGACACAGTCCTCAGTCCTTGGTCAGTCTGGAGGTTTGTTGACGTCACCAGGGACACAGTACACTTCTATGAAGACCACCTGCGTGGTAGCAGTTTCACAGTGTTTCATACTGTCTTGTAGAATGCTCATCAGGTGGTGTCATAGTGTTAGTCTCACACCGCTGCGGTTTCAATGTAATTTGTTTTACGCAATTGTTTGTCCAAGGTTGGTGTGTCCATTCCTGCAGTACTTTTGCATTGGCAATGGACAAATGCTGTGTTCAGTATCTTGCTGCCATAGGATGCACATTGGCACCCTAAATTTTACAGCAGATACTTTGAAGATTACGGGGCACATTTACTAAGAACAGTGAAAACTGTACTAAATGGGGCAGATTTATCAAGTGTCTGAAAGTCAGAATATTTCCAATTGCCCATGGCAACCAATCACAGCTCCCCTTTAAAATATTCATGAGCACTAGTGAAATGAAAGCTGAGCTGTGATTGGTTGCCATGGGCAACTGGAAATGTTCTGACTTTCAGACTGCTTGATAAATCTGCCCCTATGTATTTTGCCTCTATAGTGTGCAGAGTGCACCAGACTCAGGTATTGTACCGCTCGTTCTTCATGAATCTGGTGCCCCCTGCACTGCTTCGACAAAGTGCACCAACTTTTTTCTGTTGGACTTTGCATGATAAATGTGGGACATGGCCCGAGGGTGCACCAGAACATCCCTTCTTTCAGTGATGAAATTTGTCGCATGAAGAATACTGCAGCTGAGACACAAAAGGGTTGCGTGCTACACATATGGGGCGCCGACACTTCTTAAATACCTGTGCAAGCAGTTTGCACAAAAAGGAATGTGCAAAGTCCATCAGAAAATTGGAGAGGTAAAAGGTCATAATGCCCACTTTAATCAAAGGGACCAAGAGATGCATTTGCATTAATCAACATGTATTTGGCATTGCAAGCATGTTTGGTCTGAACATTGTGGGACTGGGTTTTCTTAGGCCCACCAGAGAAAATCAATTTGGGGGCCCACTCTTCATTATCCCCCAGGAAATATACTCTAGCAACCTCCAAATTGTGGTGTTTTCTAAAGCACCTCTGGGGTTCAGTATTGGGTTGAGCCAGGGCCCACCAGAGGATCCTCTGGTACTTTGGTGGGCCAGTCCGACACTGGGTCTGAACATATCCCAAGTTGAGATGACCATGTAGCTCCATGAATTTAATTTCTACTAAAACCTACCAAATTTTCCAAATGTTTCCATGTTCTAAATTTCATTGCATAAAGTTCTTAAAAAGAATGGCAAATGTTTAAGAGTTTCTGCAATCTCCATAAAGATATATGTGACAGTCATCCAAAATTCTAGAAATCTGAGGTATGTGCACATTTATAGTTTGTCCACAACATCATATGCCAAAAATAGCAATGGAAAAACACTTGAATGCAAAGTATTAAAGGGGGAATCCATCATCATGATTTACCTACCCCAACCGCTATGTTATGGAGTGCAATGCTCATACATGCCAACCATACCTTTGTTTTTATATTCAAGTTGCTACTTCCATGCCAAAAGTTAACTTTCGAAATATACAATTTAGACTGAAATGCCTTGGGGCCATTCCCAGAGCACCTCATGGCTCCAACTTCACAGAGATAACAACACCCCTTGCTACATTAAGACCAAACCTATCATCTTCCATATCCTTCCCCTCTTCAGGTATGTCACTTCTGGGTCCAGAGATATGTGGACCTGGAGCCCTAAGGTGCTCTGCCCAAGCACTTAAGCCTAATTTACATATTTTTAAAGTGAAGTTTTGACATAGAAGACGAAGCTAGTATGGGCAAAATGTGTGGGCAAAATAAAAAAAAATTTAAACATTTAAAAAAGGAAAAGTTTAAATCAGCCCCTCTCACTAGAACATATATAAAAATAAATAACAGTAAAAGTCACAGACTTGTTAGGTATCGTGACTTTCCTAGTTGCTTGTTCTATCAAAATATAAAAGAGTATTCCTGGGTGTGAACACCATTATGGAAAGTAGCTCCCAAATATCCAAATGGCCATTTATGACATTTTTCCATCCATAAATATTTGAATTAAAAATGATCAAACAGTCATATAGGTCCCAAATTGATATTAAAACATTGTGTACCTGAAAAAAGACACCTTACATAGGTCTGTACACCAAAATGTGCAAATGTGCAAAAAAATTTTCTACAAAAGGTTAACATTTTTTAAAATCTACTAAAACTTGACAAAACCTATATAAATTTGATCGTACCGACCCATAGAATAAAGGGGAAGTGTCATTTGGATCGCACAAAGAAAGACGTAAAAACAGGGTCCAAAAGAAATGCCACAAATGGTTTTTTTTTTGTTAATTTCACCAAATTTGGAATATATTTCCAGCTTTCCAGTCCATTGCATGGAATATTGAATGGCGTCACTAAAAAGTACAATTTGTCTCGCAGATAACAAGCCATTACACATCTCTGTTAACGGTAAAATAAAAAAAGTTATAGCTTTTGGAATGAAGGGAGTAAAAAACAAGAATGTAAACACGAAAAAAGGGCTGAGTCCTGAAGGGGTTAAATGCATAATGGAGAGTTTAAAAGTTATTCAAAAAACAAGAGATAAATTGCAAATGTGCGGGTGTCTGATCGCTGGAACTGCCACCAATTGGGATAACAAGTTCCCGCTGTCCATATGGAGTATGAGTTTGACCATATTGGCTGCAGTTAGTTCATGGGACGCACTGAAAAGGGCAAGAACAATACTAACAATACTAGTCTATCTTTTTCAGTTCCATAGAGAGTAATGGAGCAGCAACAACTATGCTGAACTGAATAAGATATGATATTGGGACCAGTGTTCCTCTGATTAGTGGTCACCCAATGCCCTGATCAGCCAATTATCCCGTATCCTGTTTATTAACATTCACTGATGATAAGACTTAATATTGTACAGTGATATTTCTTCTCTAGTATGCACCTCCTTTACTCTCCTGTATTTGTTATGATTTTTCTATGTTATTTGCTTTATGGTGTAGAAGTCCATGGTAATCCTTAGTTACATTTGTCTGGATCTTGGTGTTTATTTTGTACTTGTGTTACATTCTGCAAAAGCGCAAGTCAAGCTAAGTATTAAGCTAATATAATGTGCTATTCGGAGGCCTCCGCACAT
Organism: Engystomops pustulosus; assembly: GCA_019512145.1. Taxonomy (NCBI): domain Eukaryota; kingdom Metazoa; phylum Chordata; class Amphibia; order Anura; family Leptodactylidae; genus Engystomops; species Engystomops pustulosus. The sequence goes on along the minus strand of WNYA01003306.1, from coordinate 11,256 downwards.
GTGAAAACATTTACAAATAACTGTGGATAAGTCACTATCTTCTCTGCTTAAAGAGGACCTGTCAGTGTGATGTGGGACACTAAACCACCCACAGGTCCTTATTTGGGTTTAGTGACCCAAATCTCCCTTTACCGAGTTCCTCTGTTTTCGCTATAAAAAAACAACAACTTTATACTTACCTAAAGATGAATCCGAGCCAGAGCAATGGATCCAACTCTTGTGCTCCCCGCACCTGCACAGTACTTCCATGAAGCCGGAGCACTGGAACAAGGTGAGTATAAACATTTTTATTTCAATAACAGCACATAGGGACTTGGTAAAGGGCGATTGGGGACACTTAACCGCCAGTAAATAAGGACCTTTGGGTGGTTTAGTGTCCCAATTGCCCTGACAGGTCCTCTTTAAAGGAAACCTACCACTTTAAAATGGTAGTTATAACCCTCAAATACCTTGCACCAGCTCACTGTTGCCGGAGCATATCTTCATAATTTTCAGAAACCGCTGTATTGCTTGAAAAACTCGTTTATTCATTAGATTTCAACCCCCTTCGGCGCACCATGATACGTTCTCAAACGCACCATGCGCGCAACAGTGCGTGCGTCTGAATAGGAAGTGCCGGATTCATTTCAATGGGCAATACTGCCATCCATTGAATGGTCGTACTCAGGGCCGGCGCCAGCATTGGGCATACCTGGGCAAGTGTCGGGGCCCAGAGCTGCTGGAGGGCCACAAAAGGCTGTACATAAGGAATCCATGGAGTGGAGGGGGGCTGTATCTAATGAATCCATAGGGTATGAGGGGGGCTTTTCGGTATGATAACCTAGGGAATATTTTAGGAGACTGTTTTAGTTTCTGAATTTTTAATGCTGCCAAATGAGTTCATTGCAAAGGGGCCCACTGAGTCTCTGTCGCACAGGGGTCTGCTGAAACCTGGAGCTGACCCTGGTCGTATTGTGCACCATACCATTCCGTTTTCGAGAGCATGTCCTATTTTCTCTTGTATTTCCATCCGTATATCCCAGAAGTCTATGGGAATGTAAAAAATACGGGCTAAATATGTGCTGCATATGGCTGTGCACCGTATACTGCCATATATACATGCAGTCACAAGGAACAGTGGGAGGAGCACTCTGTCAGCCAGCCAATAGTCAGTCATCCATCATTTGCAAGCCCACTGTATTTTATAAGGATACAATGACATACGTGCACATACGGATGAAAAATGTCACGTATATATGGATTCATACAGCATGATAATACAGGACGGGAGAAAGGACCGATTTGGCAAGCTCTGTGCAGCGCTGCGTAATGTGTGTATGCTATATATATATATAAATAAACAAATTATTATTATTAATTATCACACGTTAGTGTGAACGCAGCTTCAAAAGAATGAGCTTGATGGTGCTCGCATTTCACAGATTGAACTCCTTTTATCCTAGATCACTGATGGCTAACCTATGGCACTGGTGCCAGAGGTGGCACTCAGAGTCCTTTCTGTGGGCACTCAGGCCATCACCAGAGATGACTCCAGGTATCTTCCTGCAGTCCCAGACAGCCCAGGACTTGCTGTGCACAGAGCTATTTTAAAGTGACAGCTGTACCTGGGACTATTTTCTGCTTTATTGGTGTCCTCAGGGGCTGGTATCAACGAAAACTGTGACAGAGAAGGGAGTATAAATCACAAATTAAATTTCTGTGTTGGCACTTTGCGATAAATAAGTGGGTCTTTTTTGTAGTTTGGGCACTCGGTCTCTAAAAGGTTTGCCATCACTGTCCTAGATGAACATGGGGTGAGGAGTTTCCGGATTCCCCTGGTTCCATGTTTTCACTATTGATATGCTGTGGACATACAATGATTCTGTGTATAATTATGATGATTGGACTTCTGTCCCAAAAGGCTGTGTTTGGTCTTTAAAAAATGGGCACCCCCAATCAAGATCTATCATCCATTAGGTAAAACACCTGCAGAGCAGCTCTTGGTTTTTTCACATTGGGGCTGTACATGAAATACGTTATAATATTCAACTAAACACATTCCACTACTGATGACCCAGACATCTGACTTCGGCTTTCACAAGTGTTTTAACTGATCTGTGTGATGTACAAGGTAAAAGACCTGTCCCAAGAACACATATTTGTTAGCTATAGCCTGTGGTGACAGCAAACATTCCTGAACGGGCCAGGAGGGGGAATGGCTCATTATGCAGCACAGCTGTGACAACTCGTGTTGGGTTTAGGTCCATGCCCTGTCATTGGATGTTTACCTGCGAGTGAATCTGAAAAGACACAGGACAGACACTGTGTACATGACCACTGCATAAATTATCTATCTAAACTATCTATATTTGAGACCCTATATGCTATTCTCGTGGGAAAAGTGTCCATATACTTGTTCAGTAGCGATCACCATGGGCAAAAATGTCTCCAGCTTAATGGGATCCATCAATACAAGCGGTGACATAAACCTACATCGAAGTCAGCAAACATCCAGGGCGGCTTCTCCGTGCATTTGCATTATGCTGTTTGCGTGTCTGCTCCATCTAATGCTTTGTTTTTCGCATGCAAACTATTTGCCCTATGTATTATAATATATAGGTAGGAAGACATAACTAATGGGAACACAAGCCAATTAACGTATGCAGGTGGAAATTCTCAATTATTGACCTACATTTAAATAAATCTATCTATCATGCATCTATCTATCATCTATCTATCTATCTATCTATCTATCTATCTATCATTAATCTATTGTCATGGAAGAAGCAGCACCCCAGGCTCCAAATGAGATCAGTGGTGAAACATCGAACACCAAAACAACCTTCATTACTTTTATCCATTAAAGGGAACCTGTCAGCAGAAATTGACCTAATAAACCACTACCAGTATGTTGTCAAGCAGCTGAATACCTTCCTGATTGTGATTCTTTCATGGCCCAGTGTGGTGACATCATCCAGAAAATCAACATTGAAGTGAAATGTAAATTGATTTATAAAGTCAAGGAGGCGGAGATTTTAACACTGAAGTCAAGCTTTCTCTTTCTCAGAAAAACCCCCTTCACTGTAAATGATGGTCCTGCATCCGGAGACATCACTAACCAGATCTCTATGATTTCTATGACACTTCAGTGTTAAATTCTCCTCCTCATTGACTTGATACAACCAATTTACAGCTCACTTCAAAGTTGATTTTCTGGATGCTGTCACCACATTGGACCCAATAAGAAACAAAAACTAGATGGTGTTACACTGCTTGACAATATTCTGGTAGTGGTTTATTAGGCCAATTGCTGATGACTGGTGTCATTTAAGTCGTCTCTGAGAAACACCCATTTTAAATCCATATGTTAATGATGTAGTTGGTGCACCCATCATGTGCCCTCAACACCTGGAGCACCTGTTATTCCTTTACTGGAAGGGCCACTACCTTCTCTATAATATAAGCTTCTTGTGAGTAGAGGGATTTAGGTGGGAATAACAGTGGTCCAGGTGCTGAGGACACAATCTTGATGCACTGACATAGAGATTCAATCGTGAATGTCTCCAAAATGATATAATGGATACAAATAATAAAGGAATGCTGGAAATAATAATTCTCTACAACATGCTGTCAGAAAGCTATAGCCTGGTAGAGGTGCTACAATCACTGTAACAGTCATTCTCGGTGAACCCCTTTAATGATGAATGTGTTATCAACACTTCCAGTCATAGACATAGGACCAGTCCTGATGTTGTAGGGTCCAGTCGTCTGGGCTTCTGCTAAGGACATCATTACATTTTCCAGGTGTAGTGAAGTGTTCTTTTGTTACGTATTAGCATATGTTGTTTTAGTTTTCATGTTATGACCAGAATGCTTTAGTTAAAAACACATCAGTTTACCTCAGATATTTGAATACATTTGCATGATGGTTTCATGGGTAACCACGATACATGACAGCTGTCCAGGGATGATAAAATTAACATCAGATTTCATCTTCACGGTGCGTTCACAAGTTCAGTTTTTCAGATGCAGTTTTTGATGTCCAAACCAGGAGTGGAGTGAAAAAAGAAAAGAAACAGCTTCTCTCAATGAAATGTTCTCACCCATTATCATCCACACCTGCAATTGGCTTCAAAAACTGCATCTGATAACTGAACATATGAATGCACCCTCAGGGTAAGGAAAAGTCAAAACCCATTGCATATATGGGTGGCACAACGGAATTGGTGTACATGGTCCTATTTGGCAATGTTCTTAACCTTTGTATGGAGAGAATAGTAGAACACAATGGGGCAGATTTACTTACCCGGTCCATTCGCGATCCAGCGGCGCGTTCTTTGCGGTGTATTCGGGTCTTCCGGCGATTCACTAAGGTAGTTCCTCCGCCGTCCACCAGATGTCGCTGCGGCACTGAAGTTCCCCGAGGCCCGCTGGAATGCCCTGAAATTCACCGGCCTATACCTGGTGAAGGTAAGTGCAAGTTTCGCGACACATTTTTTTAAAAAATGTGGCGGTTTTTCCGAATCTGTCGGGTTTTCGTTCGGCCACGCTCCACGATTTCCGTCGCGTGCATGCCAGCGCCGATGCGCCAAAATCTGATCACGTGCGCAAAAATCCTGGGGCAATACAGGGAAAATCGTTGCAAATCGGAAATATTCGGGTAACACGTCGGGAAAACGCGAATCGGGCCCTTAGTAAATGACCCCCAATGGGGCACATTTACTAAGGGCTGTGCGCCATTTTTCTGTTGGACTTTGTAAATTTTTTAGGTGCAAACTGCTTGCATGGGTATTGAAGAAGTGCCTGCGCCACATTTGTGTTGCCCGTGACCATTTTGTGGTGCGGCTGTACTAGGCTTCATGCGACAAAAATTTCTGCACAGAAAAGGGCGTAACAGATTTCACATGCAAAGTCCCACAGAAATGTGTTGCACACCCTATTTTAAAGGTGCACAAAAAAAAGTGGCGCACAAATCCTGAATCTGATGCACTCTGCACTGCAAGAGATTTTTTTATCTAGGACTCAAAACAGTCTTTACTTCAGTTGTAAAGGTGACTTTCTAATTAACCCTTTCATGGCTCCCAGTACCGGGGCAAGAGCACAAAACTAAGACACACCAGTCTCTTAGTAAATGTAGAATCTGGAGAAAAGAGTCCATGGACGTCCCCTCAGCATTCTACCCATATAAAGGTTTTTTTAATGGTTAATAATATTCAATATCTATATCCCAGAATATCTTTTTTAAATTTTCTATGCGCCAACAATACAGTGAAACTAAGGAAACTTTACATTGCCTATAGCTAGGCAATTCAACACTGGCCAACTGGTAGAGCAACTGCCGTAGCCTATGTGGCTATTAGGGAGCTTGTGATGCAGATAGAGTTGACTACAATGGTGAAGTAGGGCACCGAACACATTGAGCCTGAGCCGCTGCTGTGTGCGTAAGGAATGGCATGCACAATGTTATGCCGTAATCATGCCTACTGGCTAAAGAGACAATGAGTGGCAGATATGAAGAAATATCTACTGCAGGGGACACAGGGAAAGGTAAGTATCAGATATTTGTATTCTAATTTGATGGCAAAAATGTGGGATAGGGCACGAGGATGGAGATGCAGGAAACTATACTTTGGTGGGTTAGCTACCGATTAAAGACGCATGAGGTGGGGGGAGGGCTACAAAGATGGTGGCTAAAGGCATGAGGAGGCTACAGAAATGGGGGCATAAGATGAGGGGGGACTAGAGAAGAAGAGGGAAAAGGTTGGGGGGACAAAAGAGGGTGAGCATTATATAATCGCAAACCAAAATGTCATGGGGTCCAATCGTTTCTACTAATGCCCCTCCTCTCGTATGAGTTAATAGAAAGAGGGTTTCAGAAAGATGTAATTGTTTTAATTTATAAAATGATAAATTATAAAAATGAAATATCTTTTTTTTTATTATAAAGATACCTTTGTACCTTTCTCCTTTTATACAGTGATATAAATGTCTACGTATAGAAAAATGATCTTGTGCATTCATGTGTAAAAACATCATATAACATAAAATTTTCATATTACACATTTCCATTTTTCCATATGATTTCATTATTATTATTATATGAAATGCAGATTTCCTTCCAATTTGTTCTATAATTGAATGCAGCGGGTGCATGGGCGGAATGTATGAACGGGATTGTTCTTAATTTCACTCATTTATCATTGACCTACAGAACTTATGGACAAAAAATGGAATCTGCATGCATGATCCATGTAATGAGTTTTTACAGATCCTTCTATTAGATGAGCTGTGTAGGTTATGAAAGGTCAGTCTTACAATGCTAATACCAGCACACACCAGAACATGACTGGTGAATGCCTGTACATAAGAAATGCATTATGTGTTTGATTAAAAAAAATCAGATTAGGACATTGGAGGCCACTTCCAAATATGAAGAACCTGCACATATGAATAAGCCCCATATAACCTTAATTAGGATCTGTATAATTTATTTCTATATCTGAAAATAAACTATACATACCCCATTGCAGATTCAATTATATAGATGGACGTGTTTTATCGTGCACATGAACCTGGGAAAGGAGGTTTACATAATATTAAGAACAAGTCCACAAACCTATTAGAGCCACTTGCATACCCCTATTTGGTGCCCCACTTATTTGGTACCTAATAACCCTTTCAGTAATGTTCCTTATCATATGTCTTAAAACATTTTGTAAACATGTTGAAAGTCATGGGCATTCATTAATAATGTTGCAGGGTCTTTAGCGCACAAATCGGGGGACATCTATTATGGCCTTTCAAACGGAAAACTGGCAGATTTTTTCCCCCTTGCTGCACCTCTCTCCTCTTATTTATGAAGTGACGGCACCACAATTTTAGTGGTTTTCCGACACTTACAATTTGTTCTGTTTTTGTGTCCAAAATTGTGGCGCCACTTGTGAATCCAACATTTTTCTGGATTTTGTGGTGCAATTTGCGGTGCAAAATTAAAGTAGCAAAAATTTCATCGAGGAATATCTATTCCTATTCCATTAATCTCTTGCGCCACAAATTTACATCCCACAGAAAAATATAGCACGTTTCCCGCACCACACTGCCCCCAAATTGCTAAATGACCCCCACTGTGAGATAATTTAGACTGGGATGTCAGTTTTTGGCATAAGGGCTTAGTACATTGGCAAAAGATCAAAAAGGGTCTTAACTGGCTCCACATTCTTGAAGGTTAAATGGAACTTGGTAGACCAGGTTTTAGCTGGTCTAATTGTGCACCAAAAAATGTGCAAAGAAAAGTGTCAGGAACCAAGTAGCGCAGGAAGAGTGCCGGGATTCCCAAGCTGCACCCAAATTGAGCAACCAAAATAAAAAAAGGCATGAGTGTCGGAAAAGGAACAATATTGTGGCACTGACACTTCATAAATATGGTGCACAAGGAAAAAAGTCATTAAGGACAATAGGTTGTCCAATAAGATTCTAGGAGGGGAGATTTGAGGGTCTAGGGGCACATTTACTTACCCGTCCCTGGCGCGTTCCCTGATGTGCATTGTCCGACCAGAATGCCAGTGTCGCGATTCAGGAAGATCGTGTGCCCGATTTCCTGCATGTGTCGCTTCCCCGATCAGGTCCGCCGGAGTTCACCTTCCTCTTCCTGGTGCATGTAAGTGCTTGGTCTTGCGACACAATTTTAAAGTTAAATCCTGTGCTCAGTCCGAATCAGTTGGATCATTCGATGGCCTGTCCCACGATTTCTGTCGCACGAAAGCCAGCGTCGCTGCAGAAAACTTTGACCGTGTGCAACACAATCTTCTTCTAAATACCTGTCCCAGCGGCACAAACGTTGGGAAGTCCGACGGAAATACGATCCGCGGACCCTTTGTAAATAAGCCCCATTATTTTATGGCCATTGTCCTAATCTTTGCTAACCACAGCGCAAGGCTTCTAGTGCTGCAACTTCCCTCATTCTTCTACACAAAAATATCGATGGTAACTTTTAATAACATCTTATTGTAAAGAGAACACTCTGGGGGAAAAATTTCATGGTCACTCGCATTGGGCGGGAACATTAATTATTTTTTGTGACTGATTTTAGTTGTGTTTTGCACTGTGATCTTATATTGTGGTTGCACAAATGTGAAACCACCTTCATGAAAGGGTTTAGAAGTTGGTAGACTTGCTTTTTTTGGGGTTTTTTTAGATCAGGAAACTAAAAGTTCAGGAAAAGTGCCAGGGCTGAAGATCTGTGACAGCAAAAATTTTTTGGAGTGTTGGAGAAAAAACGAAATTATTGGGCCTACACATTATAAATTTGGTGCACATGACACAAAACCAAAAAAAACCATGGCAGAAAAAAAACTTGTACAAAGCCATTAATAGAAAACCCCCAGTGTGCGCCAATTGTGATACTCCCTCCGCCGGCCAATGTACCTCTTAGATATACCTCATTTATATTCCACACCACGTCTGGACATTCTCCCATCACATCAGTTGATGAATGAATAAAAGTTCAATGAACAATCATCTGATCAAGTCAAGTTTTGGTAGGTGCAAACATGTATCAGTCATCATTCAGAAAAATCTGATGTAAATGGCTGGGAGTCTGTTGTAGCCCTGAGAACCTTGATACTTTGAGTTTTTTATGCCATTTAGGTAATCTTAGCTGTTAACAGGCATGACCTTTGATAAATTACATCCTGAAATATTTGTTACGAAACCTAAATATTTCAGGATATTTCAGTTCTTTGTGTCCAAGCCTGTGTGTATACGATTGGATGGCCATTTCTCTTTACTAATGTCTTAATCAACATTTGCTTTCTCAAAGGCATTATTTGGAAGACGCCTTCTCATGGAAACCTTGCCTTCCATAGTAGCACGTCTTCTCTGTCAAGCACGCAGTGGAATGTGTACAGTCTCTTCAACATGTGAGTGAGTCTAGTCCAGTACTCAAGTCATTCAATGTCCCTCTATATGTGAATGCCTCACAGTATGTTCTAGCAGCATGTTGCTCCCTTGTGACAATGTAAGAGTCCAACCTGTGTTTACATAGCCTTGAATCACCCACAGTAATTTTCTACTCACATTGCTGAGTATTTTACAGCCAAGGAAGAATGGAAATGACAATCTCCACATTCCCAACTCATCAGCTCCCTGGGGTAAAAGACAAACACAGCTTTCCACCTGTAGGAAATAATGTTCTCCTTGTCATGCAGATCTATCCTGGGGAGCAGAAAACACTTCCTTGACAACTTCAAATCCAGCTGCCGTTTCCTCCTCTATGTAGCGTTGGTGGTGGTTGTGTGACTCAGGTGCACAAACACTGGTTAGAGATGGCAGAATGTAAAGTCCCTGGTGACAGCTTTCAAACTTGTGTATTTCAGGCGATCTTCAGGAAGTGTCTGAGATTTATGCTGATTTTGTAGAGACACAACACAACCAGCTGCAAGAGTCAAGAATTTGACTAGTCCTCGCAAAGAACTTTTTCAGCTAATTTAGCTTTATTGTCCAAAAATTGTCACAAGTCATATTCCTTGGATGGGATCTTAAGGTCGCTAAATTTAAATTTCCTCTAGACCAACATTATATAGTTAGACTTAATAAACCTTTGTCTTAATTCATGCCTATGAAAAATGAGCACCGAGCTATTGAGCAGTGTTGTGAGGCATAACGTCATATACCTACCTGCAGCCCCAATTCCTGCTCTTACTTCAGAGGTTATTGGGGTTATGGTCACTTACTCCATACATGGACAACATGAATAACCCTCAGTGGAGGTGGCCATAACTGGAGAACTAGGCACAATTTGTGGTCATATGGTAACAATGCACCTATTTCAGGTCTTGTACGCCAGCTTTCACAAGCTTCACAAGCCCTGATAAATGTGCCCCCCATGAGTGAGAAAAACTAAACTGAATAGAATATTGTGCCCCCAAGGAAGTGTGTTTCCTAAGTTTTTGTTCTGTAAAAGTTAAGAAAATGATTAAAACCCCGATAAATTTGGCATCTTCATCACGGTAAATTTATCAACATAATGTATTATGAAAATTTTAATATATGGTAAATGTGAAAAGAATAATAATGCAGTACTGCAAATATTAGGTAATTTACAGATGGCCCAGTGGATCAACAACCTGCTCTCCATTACAGATACTGAAGTCCTCTAATAACCATTTACTAACACTAAACCAAATCTATGTACCTCAAAAAGCGCCATCGAAATATGCTACTCACTAAATAGAAAACAAGCCCAACTCAACAGAGAAGAAAATGGTGGCTTTTTAAAAAAAGGAAAGTATTAAATGCCTTTAATGTAAAGTATAAAATATTTAACGGGTCAATAAAATGTATCTGACTTCCGCTTCCAAGTGGAATCATGGAAACTTACCTGAAGACCTTCCTTCTGGTGTACATATAAGAACAGATTGAAGAATGTCATATATGCAGCATTTTCTAACAATGGAGGGTAGTTTAAACTGCAGTATTGACTTTCCCCATGTACGATGTATAAGAACACCTGTTATCTGCACAAATCAATATCTCCTACACCTGCCCTATTTTTCAGCATTGAGTTCTAAAACATGGATAAATGGATGGACTTCAATAAATGGATTATTCATAGAGATCTGTGTCTTTCACGACAGGTGTTTTTCGTGAGTCCATCATACAATGAACAATGTAAGTATTCCGCTTTATGGTGCTGTAAAACAAGCCATTACATTTCCCAATATAAATGGAATTAGATGTTTTATATCCTTCTTCTGGTGCAATACTAATGTAGCCAAAAATTCCAGCCTGTAGACATGAATCCTAAATAAAGATGAGCGAGTATACTCGTCCGAGCTTGATGCTTGTTCCAGTATTAGCATACTCGAAACGGCTCGTTGCTCGGACGAGTATTTCGCCTACTCGATAACGAGCTTTCACTTAAGTAAACACAGGGAAGAACAGTGAAATTTAAGGATCATTTAAGTGAAGAACACAGTGAACACAGTGAAGAACACATTGCAGATGTTTCCATACATCTGTTAACTTATCAGAAGACATGAGTGCAGAAGGTGTTCTTCCCAATAGTATGGGAAGAACAATATGTGTGAAGAACACATTGCAGATGTTTAACACGGGTCATTCTCCTTTTTGAAGTTCCACGAATATTCCATTGAATAAAAAAATTGAAGAAACAGGAGTGACTTCCTTATTTCTCAATAAAATGACACATTTTATTGCAGAGCCTTGGTCTCCTTGAAAAATGCTCGAGTCTCCCATTGACTTCAATGGGGTTCGTTA